>DF367465.1:0-18720 GCA_000787875.1 Solanum virginianum | reverse complement strand
TTACAGAAATTTCGCCAGCATATCCCCTTAAAAATAGCCATCCCGGGGTTCCAACTTGACCCCTTTTTATCAACAACAACAACCACAATAAGTATAGAGAAAATAAGAAATCATTTCAAATCTCGAAACTTCATGAATTCGCTAACGAAACTTATTTCATACCATAACTGAAAAACAGGGGAAGCATGTCCTTATTTACATACCCAACGCATTCAAACGCTTCTACAAGCTCCAAGGGTCCAATTACATCACTTAAGCACCAACCGGAACTTTAAAACGTCAAAAAGCAACGTTTTAATCCTTTTAACCAAAACTGAAAAAAACTGGCAGCCTATAGTTCACATACATACTTAGCATACTCAAACACCTTTAAACACTCCAAGAATCATAACGCAACACTCCAACGCCCAACATGAACTTCCAACGCCAAAACGCCATAATTCTTTACTTTCTTACATTCATTTTCAACTAATAATTCAAGAATGAATACCAACCATTTCCAACATTCCTTTACCTCACAAGAATCATTTTTATACTAAACAAACATAATTACAAGGTTTTAAAACAACACAATTTCATAAACCCGAAATTCCACAATTTCGAACTCAACTATCCAAACTTGTAACTCGTTTTAAACAATAATTTTTATGGTTATTCTATCAATTTAACACCCTACAAACCATTTACAATATTTAATTTAACTCAAAGGAAGAGAAAATTCAACTTTCCTTTAACCCCTTCAAGTTGTTCAAATCATCCATCCCTTCAATATTAGTCCCAAAGTTCGAAATGATTCCAAAACATAATTATACAGGTTCTAACAAATACACTGCGTTAAAAATATTAAAATGAATGAAACAAATATAAGCAAGGATAAATACATAAATAAAAATAATAAGAAATAAAATAAACAAACGTGTAATTTAACAAAAAATAATAATTTAATTAGAACTAAAAATAATAATATAAAAGTACGAAATTTTAAAATATTAGGCCAAAATTGGGTGTCAACAACAACAATTATTATTATTAATGTTATTATTACTACTATTAGTATAACATTTACCATTCTTATTTTATTGATTTTAAATTTAACAGGTAATATTTTTATATGTTCAAATATTTTACACAATTATCATATATTACGTATTTTCTTTACGTCAAAATTATTATTTTTAAAATATTGAATATTTTATTTGTGCATATATTATGATTAATTAGATGGCAATCTATTTAATTTTCCTCCAATTCATTTTAATTCTATTCCTTTTCTTTACAATTTATTTCAATTTTAACCAATTCATTCACAATTTCTTTTAATTCTAACCTAAATTAGGTCAATTTGTGGCTCAATTTTAAATTCCAACCAATTTCATGTAATTGCAATTCGGATGATCCAATTTTAATTGGATCCGACCTAAGTCCATGGGATTTAATCTCATCCATTTATTTGTTTTAATTTAAGGGTCATAGTTTAACCCCTTTATTTTCCAAACCTAAGAGTCTAGGACCCAATACCCTAACCTTTGTTTTCAATCACCTTCTCTCTAGATCAAGGAGGCGCTGCCCTCTCTCATCTCCCCCGTCTCCTCTCCTCTTCGGCGCCCCCTCTCTCATCTCCCCCGTTGCCTCTCCTCTTCGGCGCCCCCCTCTGACTGCCGAAAAATCCCTCCACCAGCACCACCAAATAGCCCTCAAACCAGAGAAACCTGCCGATCTCACCACCAGAAAACCCCATGGCTGTCACCACTCATCACTCCCTTTCTCCTCCGTCAAACACCACCATCGACCCCTGCGCCGACCAAAACCATCACCATGCAACCACCATCCCAAAGCCACTAACATCCAGCCACCAGTGACCCGCCACTCTTTCTCTCATCCATCTCTTCTTTTCTTCCCTTTTTTGGAACCTCTATAGCCACCGAAAACCCAGCGACGACGACCCAACCAGCAACTCCCAAGCTCCAACAGGAAAATCAACATTGGACAACCATTAGAACTGGCAAATTCAAAGCTGGATCGACCAGAAATTTGGAGTTTTTATCTTGGATCTTAGAAATCAATTTTTGGTTTGTTTTTTTTCATTTGATTATTATCTCATCTTTTAGTTTTGAACAGGTTCCTAACTTGCTTATGGTAGTGATTTAAAGCTTTTGAGACCCTTATGCACTTTACCCATTTTTAGCATTTCACATATACATGGCAGGTCTTTGGACCACTGAGTTGTGATGATAATCTCTGTTGGGTTTAAATAGATAATAAGTGCGAATTGGGAAATGAATATTGAAAGGAAATGAAGGGATAAGGAAAATATGGGGGGTAATCAAGTAAAGGGAAAGGAACAGTCATTCTCTCTCATCTAAAAAATAGAGGAAAAGTGTTGTACTTATATTGGGAAACAATCACTCTAATTCTTAAAGAGTGGGACCCCCTCACGCCGTCACCATCACTGTCGTCGTTCAACTTAGCTTTGGCTTTGGCTTTGGCTTCGGAAAATAAAGTGATTGATTGATAAATATTTTGGACAAAATTTATTTAATCAGTCTTAATATTTTTTCTGATATTATTAATTACTTAAATTAATTAATTAAATTAATTTATGAGTTATTTATTAATTAATTTAATGCGCGAAGTTAGTTTAATGGTTTTTTAAATTTAGCGCGTATTTTTTCTTTCAGAACAGTCATGTTCATTCCCAAAAGGCATCATACCTGTTTCGAACAGACAAGACTATTCTGAATAGGTGTGTTCGCACCTTATGATCCCTATAAATAAAGACCATTCTGATTTTTCAAAACATCAAAAATTCTTATTCTCTACATATTTTCTTACAAATAAAAAAATCGAGTCTGTGTGAAAGTCCTTGCTGGTTCTTGAGTTCACTGATAACTACAAGAATTTGACATATCGCTATTATGTAAGTTGTTAATCTGCTTTATCCTGGGAGAAAATAATTCATAATCTCGGGTATAGTGAGGGGATTAAATTTCTTAAGGACACACAGTGTATTCTGTGGACTCAGATTGGTTTATATTTCATTTAAATTATTTTCTTTCTTTACTACTTTTGTTATTGTTTGAACACAAAGGGGATAACAAGCTTAAGGAATTTCAAATTTTATTTTTCCCTTTCTGTATTTTTAATTGTAATATTTTTGAATCTTCTGAGAGTTGAGTATTTGTTTATTTGTAACAGAAAAAAATGACTAACTCAAATGAAGTGAATGTTAGAATGACAACTGCTACAATACCATCTACCGCATCTTCAAGTCATTCAAATGTTTCCCCTACAATTCCACCGGCAGAAAAATTTGCAAAATTTTTCAATATTGATTTCAAGAGGTGGCAGCAGAAGATGTTTTTCTACTTGACTATCCTATGCCTACAAAGATATATTAATGAGAATGTTCCTGTATTGGCTGAATGAACACCGCATGATGAAAAACATTTGTGACTGAAGCTTGGAGGCATTCAGTTTTTCTATGTAGCAATTATATTCTGAGTGGCTTGCAAGATGACTTGTACAATGTGTACAGTCACATGAAAACTTCCAAGGAACTCTGGGATACCTTAGAAAAAAAGTGCAAAACTGAAGATGCTGAAATAAAAAAGTTTATTATGGCAAATTTCCTGGACTACAAGATGGTAGACAGTAAAGCTGTTGTTACCTAAGTTCAAGAGTTACAGGTTATAATTCATGATCTCCTTGCAGAAGGTATAGTTTATTTAATACTTGCTTTGAATATATTAAATTTTTCCTTAATACTCACACAATCTTTCAGGTAGGATTGGTTGTGAACGATGCTTTCCAAGTGGCAACCATCATTGAGAAGTTACCCCCACTTTGGAAAGATTTCAAAAATTACTTAAAGCATAAATGCAAGGAGATGACTGTTGAAGACCTTATTGTTCGCTTGAGAATTGAAGAGGATAATAAAGCAGTAGAAAAGAGGTCATAAATAAGTTCAACAATAGCTGGAGCAAATATTGTTGAAGAAGGACCAAATGTCAAAAAGAGAAAGAAGTCATTTGGACCAAAAGGCAATCCGCCTAAAAAAAAAGTTCAAGAGTAACTGTCGTAATTGTGGGAAGGTTAGACATATAGTTGTTGATTTCTGCTCTTCAACAACAATAACAACAACATACCTAATAAAATCCCACAAGTAGGGTCTGAGGAGGGTAGAATGTACGCAGACCTTACTACTACTTCATAGAAGTAGAGAGGTTGTTTCCTGGGAACCCTCATCTCAAAACCCATAAGCATAAAGGACTAGTTATGACAAAAAGAAAAGGGAAGGGAATACAAAGAGTGACTAGTAATAAATAGCACATAGCACAAAGAGGACTAGTAATGTTGATTTTCGCTCTTCAAAGAAGCAAAAAAAAAGAATCAAGCAAATATGATTGAGAAGAATGAAGAAGTGGAGAACTTATGTGCCATGTTAACTCAATGCAACTTGGTAGGAAACCCCAAAGAGTGGTGGCTTGATTCTGGAGCCACTTCACATATTTATGGTAAAAGAAGCCTTTACAACATATGCCTCTGCTGGGCCTGATGAGATCATTTACATGGAAAATTCTTCCACAGCAAAAGTTGAAGATTATGGCAAAGTATGTTTAAAGATGACATCCGGTAAGGTGGTAACTCTAAACAGAGTTTTTCATGTTCCAACAATGAGAAAGAACTTAGTTTCTGCTGATCTCTTGGTAAGAATGGATTCAAATGTGTTTTTATTTCTTATAAAGTTGTAATTAGCAAAAATGATATGTTTATAGGAAAAGGCTACCTTACTGAAGGCCTTTTCAAACTGAATGTAATGATTGTTAAAAATAATAAAGTTTAGGCTTCTTCTTATTTACTTGAGTCAAATGATCTACGACATTCATGTTTAGAACATGTAAATTATAAAACCTTACAGAAAATGAGTAATTTGAATCTATTGCCTAAGGTTGAAACCAAACAGTCATAATGTCAAGTTTGTGTGGAATCTAAGTATTTTAAGCATCTTTATAAGTCTGTTGAAAGAATTCAAATCCCTTAGGCTTAATTCACGCAGATATTTATAACATAAAGTCAATATCTTCTCATGGTGGAAAGAACTATTTCATCACATTTATTGACAACTGTACAGGATACTGCTATGTTTATTTACTTAGTAGTAAAGATGAGGCAATTGAAGTATTCAAACAGTACAAAAGTGAAGTTGAAACATAACTTAACAGAAAGATCAAAATGATCAGGAGTGATAGAGACAGAGAATATGAATCTCCTTTTGAGAAAATATGTTTGAAACATGGCATTATTCATCAAACAACAACTCCTTATACACCACAATCCAATGGAATTGCAAAAAGAAAAAAAATTAAACACTTAAGGAGATGGTGAATGCCATATTAATTAGTTTTGGTTTGCCCCAAAACTTATGGGGGGAAGTTATCCTTATCGCTAATTGAATACTCAATCGAGTTCCCTATAGTAAAATACGATCTATTCCATATGAGAAATGGAAAGGGAGAAAGCCTAGCCTTGACTACTTTAAAGTGTGAAGGTGTTTGGCTAAGGTCCAGATTCCTAAACATAAAAGGACAAAAATAGGACCTAAGATTGTTGATTGTGTATTTATAGGATATGCCTTGAATAGTAAAGCATATCAATTTCTAGTGCATAAATCAAAAAATCCTGATATTTATGTTAATACGATAAATGAATTAGATAATATTGAATTCTTTGAAATAATATATCTGTATAAGAAAGAACATGAATCATCTAATGAAGGAACTAAACGGCCTCAAGAAGAAGCAAAAGAGAGTGATCATAATGAGTAAAATCCATGGTGTAGCAAATGTCAAAAGACTTTTACTTCCTTTGGATCTGATTTTGTAACATTTTTGTTTGAAAATGAGCCTCAAATTTTCAAAAAAGCTATGACTTCTTCAGAAGCACAATATTAGAAAGAGATAGTTAATAGTGAGATTGAATCCATAATGAATAATCCTACATGGGAATTGGTTGATCTTCCTCTTGGAAATAAACCCCTAGTGTCTAAATAGGTTTTCGAAAGGAAAATAAAAGCTGATGGCACTATTGACAAATACAAAGTGAGGCTTGTTGTTAAAGAATTTAGACAATGTGAAAGTCTTGACTACTTTGATATGTACTCATCGGTAACAAGAATTACATTAATTCAAACATTAATAGTAATAGTTGTAGTGTACGGTCTAGAAACTCATCAAAGGGATGTCAAGACAGCCTTCTTAAATGGAGATTTGGAGGAAGAAATCTATATGGAGCAACCAGAAGGGTTCATAGTGAAATGCCCCACACTTACCTAGGAATGCGCCATAATCATAGTTCCCTTATATATCAAATTAGGGATATTTAAACACTCCTCTACGTAGCTCAAAAAGATCCTATGATGCATATTTTTTAATATCTCAAAATCCATGTAGAATTTTATAAATCCAACTTCATATTCTTGTTCAGAGGGTAAAATTATGTAAGGTAACGATTACATACAAGGTATATTTTATCCGTGCCAAGAAAATAAGTTTTTAATGAAACTTTGCAAAAATAGCAGTTGTCCGCGACCAGTACGCGGCACGGACCTGGGGCTGACTAGTTCAAAAATTTTTGAAAGAATCTTTTTTTACTCCAGGGCAATGGGTAAGAACCCCATACCTATATATGCGAAAATTCCTCATTCTTTAGCCATTTTAGCCCTATAAACTCACCAAAAACTCTCAAATTCCTCTCTAATCTTCATCAAATTCTCCATCCATTCACAAAATTTTCAAGAAGTTTTGTTGGATTTCAAGGAAACCAAGTCAATCCCCAAGTCCTTCTCAAGTTCTTCTTCAATGAACTCTAAGATTAAGGTATGTGGGTTTCAACCATTGGATCCTTTCACCCATGGTGCCGAATCCTCCTTCTTACATAAAAATTGCATGTTTTTAAGTTGATTTATTTATGGATCTTACTTATTATGAATTTGAATATGAGTTATGTTGGGGTTTCATGAAATGTTGATTAAAAATATATGTTTACTTATTTTAAGATTATACTATGAGATGGTTTGTCTATTGTGACTATGCATGTTTTGAGTTATACATCTACCATCTATCTTGAGATTTGATGAAGGGTTTTGATGTACATTGCATAAGGGTATTACCAAGTATTGGTGGATTAATTTACTTTAAGTTTTCTTGCATGATTTCACTCTTGAATTACATGATTTTATTCTAGCATTGCACATCCGCCAAGTGTTTTACAAAATGCCTTTTTAAGGGTTATTAAAGTTTTGATGATCTATTGGTTGATTTATGAGTCAAGAGACTTTTCGATGATTTTGGCATTTCTATATATGTGTTTAGTTCATGAAAATGTTGGTGATGTTGTAAAGTCGGATTAAGTCCTTTTCTCAAAGATTTTACCTCTTGTGAGCCTTTGATGTTGATGTTAATGCAAGGGTAATGTTGATGATGACCCATTCTTATGTTTGATGATTAGGCTCACCATTTGGGGTCAATGATGTGAAGAGCTACTTGTGTCATGTATTCCATGTTTCTTACATGTTATTAAAGCTATGATTATTTTAAGTATTCTGTAGGATTAGACTTAGCACCAAGTGGACTAGAGGCGAGTCCCCAAGTCCCAAACCTACGTGCCACTGTAGGTGAAGGGATTAGAGGCGAGTCCCAAAATCCTTAAGAGGCGAGTACCCTAAATATGAAGGCTTGAGGCGAGTACTCAAGTCTAGGAACTAGAGGCGAGTATCCGATTCATATAAGGCTTAGTGGATCCACTTAGGCATTAGGAGGCTCACTTTGGCAAGTAACTTCCCTCTCTCTTTCGGTGTAGGGTAGACATCGAGAGAGTGATCATAATGAGTAAAATCAAAGTTCATAGGTATTGTTCCATGTTCCTCTCTTTCGGTGTAGGGTAGACATCGGGATTCCAAGTTGTAGCTTGCTTGGTATTATTTTATATCTATTGAGGTTTCTTCCCACACTTATATATTATATTTTATGTAAGATGAATGATTTAGAAATCATGATTTACTTAAGCATTGATCATACATGTCATATCGTTGTTATACTATCTTTTGCTTATCATTATACAATTTGACCATGTTGCCTATCTTTTGTTGCATTAAATCCTACATACTTAGTACATTCAAACGTACTAATACATACTCTATGCCTACATGATGTTACCATGTAGGAACCAGAGCTTCATTTGGCTATCCTCCTCCATGTGGCTAGTTTGACATCTTGAAGATAAGCTTGGTGAGTCCTCAAGTTCGAGGACACTATATACTTTCTCTTTCTATTTTAAAAACTTCTTTATATTGATGTTTGACATTATTAGGGTGATCCCAGAAAGTGTCTCGGCCCCTACTCTATTCTAAGTTTAGAGGTTTTGTTGGAATATTATGATGTGTCTATGATATGAGCTTGACTCCTCATGATTTATGATATCAAAGAATTCCTTTAGCCTCATTTATCCCTATTTTACTCTCTTGTTATTGTTTATTTGCTTTCACAACCAATGATGTGTGTATGATATGCTAAGAGACTTGCTTGGGGTCCCTTCGGGTTCCCCATTCGTCATGTCATGTCCGAGCCCTAAGCTTGGGTCGAGACAAACTTGGTATCAGTTGTTAATGGTCCTCGGCATCCAACACACCACATCAATTAGAGTCTTATTCATGGTTGTGAAGCACGCCACAACTATGAATGGGTAGTTGTTGAGGTATTTTAGGAAATGTTTCCTTTTTTCATAGTCTAAGTCGTGCTTTAGAAGTGAGATAAGGCTTTTCCCTCTAACGAATATTCTTGCATTGATTAGAGTCTTATTCATGGTTGTGAAGTGCGCTACAACTATGAATGGGAAGCTGTTGAGGCATTTTAGAAAATATTTCCCTTCTTCATGGTCTAAGTCATGCTTCAGAAGTGAGATAGGGTTTTTCCCTCTAATGAATGTTCTTTGCTCTTCTAGTTGATCATGCCGCTTCAAAGAGAAAGGCCAAGGAGGGGTCAGATGGGCTATGTGTGCATAAGGTTGACAATTGGGCCCAAGGTGTGAGGGTCCTTATAGGGTTTTCAGGAGAATTGGTAAGGTGACCTATGGAGTACACCTATGGGACAACTGGCTCACCCCCTCCTCAAGCTCCTTAAGATAGACGGGCTACCGAAGTTGAGTTCGGGAATGCTATTACTATATTGGCACAAGCTATAACCCACCAAATGAACCAAGGGGCCCAAGCTCCTTATGCTAATACTCCAGCCTCGAGAGTAAGGGACTTTGCTAGAATGAATCCACCCGAGTTATATGGGTCTAAGATGGATGAGGATCCCCAGGAGTTAATTGATTAGGTGTACAAGGTGTTGTCTATCATGGGGGTGAATTCAGAGGAAAAGGTGGAGTTGGTGACTACCAGCTAAAGGGGGTGACTCAAATTTGGTTTGTGCAATGGAAGGTGGAAAGGGAAAATCATGATACTATTCCTTAGGAGGGGTTAAAGGTGGCATTTATCAACCAGTTGTTCCCTCTTGATCTTAGGGAGGCCAAAATGATAGAATTTATGAATTTGAAGCAAGGGTCCATGAGTGTGAGGGAGTATGCCCTCAAGTTCAATCAACTCTCCAAGTATGCTCCATAATTGGTTACCGATCTGCAGTCAAGAATGAACAAGTTCATAATGGTGTATCCAATTTGGTGAATGAGAAGTGTTGTGCTGCTATGTTGATAAGTGATATGGATTTGTTTCACCTCACCACTTATGCTGAATAACTTAAGGGGGTGAAGCTTAGAAAAGGGAGAAATGGGGATCCAAGAGGCTCGATTTGATGGTAGCTTCCAAGATCAAGTATCTGATGATGCTCCAAGCAAGAGGGTTGCTAAGGATGGGGTGGCTAGCCCCAAGTATCAAGGTGAAGGTGTTGATAGACAAGCTCCTCTTTCATGCAACAAGTGTGGAAGGTACTATCGGGGAGATTGCTTAGCCGGTTTGGGTGCGTATTTTGGATGTGGTAGAATGGATCATAAGATGAGACATTGTCCATGGATCCCTAAGAACCATAATGATGGTCATCAACATTCTCAACCATACCCCTCTAGGAGTCACTAGGTTTGGCATAGTAGTTTGTTAGTAAGTTGAAGGTTTTGATTTTGTATGGATCCGGGTTCCACAATTCTTTTCATTATTCCTTTTGGTTGCTAGTGAGATTTTTGTGTGTCTCGGGTTGTTATGTGAACCTTTGGTGTCTACCCTTTTGTTAAGCCTATTGTTGCTAGAAAGTTCATAGGTATTGTTCCATGTTCATATTACATTAGGTCTTGCCTTGTGACTTGTTGGATTTGATGTGGTGGATTTTGACGCCATACCTAAGATGGATTAGTTGCATGCATATCGTGTCTCCATTTATTGTAGGGCCCATAGATTTAAATTCTAATTCCCTATTAAACTCGTCCTTGAAGGGTAGTGAAGAGGTAGGTTCATTTCTTGTCTCAAGGTCCAATAGATCCCTAAGGGTTGCATTTATCATCTTGTAAGAGTGGGAATGTTTAGTCAAGGATCCCTCCTATTGAGTCGATTCCGGTAGTCAATAATTTGTTGATGTCCTTTCGATATTTTGAATTTAGGATAGTGTCTTTTGGTGCGGCTAGTACACTGGTTATGTCGATAGGTCTCATTAATAGGGTCTTTAAACCCTACCTTAATATGTTTATGGTGGCCTTTAGTGATGGTATGATGGTTCATTTCTGGAGGTGTGGAAGAGCTTATGAATCATTTGAGGGGATGTTACAAATTTTGAGGAATAAGAGCTTGCTTGCTAATTATGGAAAGTGGGAATCTTTGGGTAGTGAAAAAGTAGTTGGAGAAGTACACCGGTTGACTAGGTTAGGAATGTTGTTGGGTGAAGTTGAGAATAAGGGTTTTCTCCCAAGAGGGAGATGGCGGCTTTAGGTACTAAGATGGGCTATGTGTGCATAAGGTTGACAATTGGGCCCAAGGTGTGAGGGTCCTTATAGGGTTTTCAGGAGAATTGGTAAGGTGACCTATGGATTGGAGTTGCCCATTGGTATGAATATGGTTTATTCGGTCTTCGGTATGTCTTGGTTGAGAAGTGTATGCGTGACCTAAGTGCTATAGAACCCTTTGAGGTTGTGGGAGTTGTAGAGGATGAGTTGACCTATGGGGAGGTCCTGGTGGAGATTTTGTGTGAATGTGTGAAAGGGTTGAGGAACAAAGGTGTAACATCCGCCAGGGTTCTTTGAAGGAATCAATAAGTTAAGAGTGCCATTTGGGGAGCCGAAGCAGGCATGAAGAAGCGATATCCATACCTCTTTCGTTCTATTCTAGCTTGAGATAGCAAACTAAGTCCTTTCTATGATTTCAAGTCTTATATTTCAGCCCCTTTGTCATTTGCATGCATTCATGTTTATGTTGACAAGTTCATGGTAATTTTGACATTTATGTTGAGATTTTTGAAAGCAGTGTTTAAGTGCATTGTTGCATTCTTGTTGGGGCTGATTTCTTCATAATTACTCTTCTTATGTACGTTTCCTTGACATTCGAGGATGAATATTCCCAAGGGGGAGATATTGAAACGCCTCACACTTGCCCAGGAATGCCCCATAATTGTAATTCCCTTATATCTCAAATTGGGGACATTTAAACACCCCTCCACATAGCTCTAAAAGATCCTATGATGTATTTTTTAAATATCTCAAAATTCATGTAGAATTTTGCAAATCAGACTTCATATTCTTGTTTAGAGAGCAAAATTGTGTGGGAGAATGAGTACCTACAAAGTATACTTTATTTGTGCCAAGAAAATAATGTTTTTGGCGAAACTTCGCAAAAATAATAGTTGTCCACGACCAGTCCATGATGCAGACCTGGCGCGGGCTAGTTCAAAAATTTTTGAAAAATTCTCTTTTTACTCTAGGGCAATCAAGTAGGAACCTCATACCTATATATGTAAAAATCCCTCATTCTTTAGCCATTTTAGCCCTAAAAACTCACCAAAAACTCTCCAACTCCTCTCTAATCTTCATCAAATTCTCCATCCATTCTTAAGATTTTCAAGAAGTTTTGTTGGAGTTCAAGGAAAACCAAGTCAAGCCCCAAGTCTTCCTTAAGTTCTTCTTTAAGAAACTCCAAGATTAAGGTATGTGGGTTTCAACCATTGGATCCTTTCACCCATGGTGCCCAATCCTCCTTCTTACATAAAAATTGCATGTTTCTAAGTTGATTTACTTATGGATCTTACTTATTATGAATTTGACTATGAGTTATTTTGGGGTTTCATGAAATGTTGATTGAAAAGACATGTTTAATTATTTTAAGCTTATACTATGAGATGGTTTGTCTATTGTGACTATGCATGTTTTGAGTTATGCATCTATGATCTATCTTGAGATTTGATGAAGGTTTTTGATGTATATTGCATGAGGGTATTATCAAGTGTTGGCGGGTTGATTCACTTCAAGTTTTCTTGCATGATTTCACTCTTGAATTGCATGATTTCACTCTTGAATTGCATGATTTTGTTCTAGCGTTGCACACCCCCAAGTGTTTAATAAAATGCCTTTTTAAGGATTCTTAAAGTATTGATGATCTATTGGTTGATTAATTGCACACCTACCAAGTGTTTGATAAAATGCCTTTTTAAGGATTCTTAAAGTTTTGATGATCTATTGGTTGATTTATGAGTCATGAGACTTTATGATGATTTTGGGCTTTCTAGAGATGTGTTTAGTTCATGAAAATATTGATGATGTTGTTAAGCCGGATTAAGTCCTTTTCTCAAAGATTTTACCTTTTGTAAGCCTTTGATGCTGATGTTAATGCAAGGGTAATGTTGATGATCACCCATTCTTATGTTTGATGATTAGGCTCACCATTTGAGGGCAATGATGTTAAGAGCTACTCGTGTCATGCCTTCCATCTTTCTTACAAGTTATTAAAGCTATGATTATTTTAAGTATTTCGTGGGACTAGACTTAGCACCGAGTGGACTAGAGGCGAGTCTCCAAGTTCCAAAACTACGTGCCACCGTATGTGAAGGGATTAGAGACGAGTCCCCAAAACCCTAAGAGGTGAGTACCCTAAATATGAAGGCTTGAGGCGAGTACCCGAGTGAGGCGAGTCCCCAAAATCCCTAAGAGGTGAGTATCCTAAAGATGAAGGCTTGAGGCGAGTACCTAAGTTTAGGAACTAGAGGCGAGTACCTGATTCACACAAGGCTTAGTGGATCCACTTAGGCATTAGGAGGTTCACCTTGACAAGTAACTTCCCCCTCTCTTCTGGTGTAGGGTAGACATCGGGATTCCAAGTTGTAGCTCACTTGGTCTTATTTTATGTCAGTTGAGGTTTCTTCCCACACTTATATATTATGTTCTATGTAAGAAGAATGATTTGCAAAGCATGATTTACTTAAGCATTAATCATACTTGCCATATCGTTATTATACTATCTCTTTTGCTTATCATTATGCATTTTGACTATGTTGTCTATCTCTTATTCCATTGCATCTTACATACTTAGTACATTCAAATGTACTAATACATACTCTATGCCTATATGATGTTACCATGTAGGAACCGGAGCTCCATTTGACCACTACATACTTAGTATATTCAAATGTACTAATACATACTCTATACCTAGATGATGTTACTATGTAGGGACTGGAGCTTTATTTGACTATCCTCCTCCACATGGCTAGTTTGACATCTTGAAGATAAGCTTAGTGAGTCCTCAAGTTTGAGGTCACTATCTACTTTCTCTTGATATTTCAAAAACTTCTTTATGTTGATGTTTGACATTATGAGGGTGAGCCCGGAAAGTGTCTTGGCCCCTGCTCCATCCTAAGTTTAGAGGTGTTGTTGAAATATTATGATGTATCTATGCTATGAGCTTGACTCCTTATGATTTATGATATCAAAGAATTCTCTTAGCATCATTTATCCTATTTTACTCTCTTATTGTTTATTTGCTTCCACGACCAAGGATGTGTGTATGATATGCTAAGAGGCTTACTTGGGGTCCCTTCGGATTCCTCATTCACCGTGTCACGTCTAGGTCCTAGGCTTAGGTCATGACACATAGTTCCTGGAAATGAAAAAAAGGTGTGCAGACTTGTTAAGTCATTGCATGGACTCAAACAAGCACCCAAACAATGGCATGCAAAATTTGACCAAACAAAGTTGTCAAATGGTTTCACAATTAATGAGTGTGATAAATTTCTTTACATTAAGAACACTCCAAATAAAATTGTCATTGCTAACATAAATGTTACTAAGCATATGCTTGCTACTAAGTTTGATACGAAAGACCTAGGAGTAGCTAACTTGATATTAGGAATTAAAATTCACAAAACTCCTCAAGGTCTAGCATTGTCTCAATCTCATTATATCAAAATGGTACTAGAAAAATTCAAGTACCTAAACTACAAAAGTGCAAGAACCCTAATTGATTTGAACCTTGATCTGGTTAAGAATAAAGGTGAAAGTCAGTCTCAATTGGATTATGCTAGAGTATTGGGAAGTTTGATGTACATCATGAACTGTACGCGAGCAGACATAGCTTGTCCACTAAATAAATTGAGTCGCATCCCAATCAAACTCATTGGATAGCGATAAAATGAGTTTTAGGGTATTTGGAACATACTTAAAACTTTATTTTGTATTATAGCAAGTATCCAGCAGTTGTTGAAGGATATAGTGATGTAAACTGGATTACTGGGTCAACTGAGACTAAGTCCACAAGTGGATACGTCTTTACCACTGGTGGAGGAGCAATATCATGGAAATCATCCAAATAAATATGTATAGCTCAATCTACAATGGAGGCTGATTTCATAGCCTTAGGCAAGGCTGGTGAAGAAGCTAAGTGGCTTTAGAATTTCTTAGAAGATATTTCATTTTGGCCCAAACCAATGGCTCATATATGCATACATTGTGATAGTCAAGCGGCAATAGGAAGAGCAGGGAGTATTATGTATAACGGTTAGTCCCATGACATACGATGAAGATATAATACCTTTAGGCAACTACTCTCTAGTGGAATTATCACAATTGACTATGTAAAGTCAAATGATAATGTGTCGGATCCACTTACAAAAGGTCTAACTAGAGAGGGAGTTGAGAGGTCATCAAAGAGGATGGGACAAGTGTCGAGGACAAATTATCATGATGCTGACTCTACCTAGAAGACTGGAGATCCCAAGATCTAAGTTCAAGGAGATCAAACAACGTCATTGATGACGGTTCAACATTGTCAAAACTATGATAAGGTCCATTCTCATAATGAGACAATGTTCAAGTACAAGGATAAGGTATTATGACCTTTTAATGGTTTCTAAGTTTGATACAGGGTATATAAAATAGTGTATCTATAGGATAACACATTTAGAAATCACTTATATAAGTGTGAAGTGTAAGCCTCTTCAAGGAGAATTCGATAAGACCAGTTCTCTATGAACTTATGAACCAGGAAGTGTTCATGGCTGAAGCGAACAAAACAATGAGAACCAAGACTAGTTAAAGGGTTAGTTGTGTAACTTATGCTGTCTAGGTGTACAATAAAGATCAACAGTTCAAAGATATCACATCTACCAATTGATCGAGTATATCCGACATATGTTCACTATGAAAAGTCCAAAGGGAAACCTACTTATCCAGATGCAATTAAACCTTACTTATGGATCACACATGTTTTTTCATGAATATTTTTTAAACAGGGGTCATTCCCCTTTCATGTGGGGATTGTTGGGTTTAAATAAATAATAAGTGTGAATTGAAAAATGAAGATTGAAAAGAAATGAAGGGATAAGGAAAATGTGGGGGTAATCAAGTAAAGGGAAATAAAGAGTCATTCTCCCTCATCTAAAAAATAGAGGAAAAGTATTGTCCTTATATTGTAAAACACTCACTCTAACTCTTAAAGAGTCAAGTAAAGAGACCCCCTCCCACCGTCATTGTTGTTGCTCGCTCGGCTACGCTACGACTACGGCTACGGCTTTGGCTTTGGCTTCGGCTTTGGCAAATGATTTGATTGATAAATTTTTTGGACAAAATTTATTTAATCAGTCTTAATATTTTCCTTTTCTGATATTATTAATTAATTAATTCATTTATTAATTAAATTAATTTATGAGTTATTTATTAATTAATTTAATGCGCGAAGTTAGTTTAACGATTTTTTAAATTTCGCACGTATTTTTTCTTTCAGAACAGTCATGTTCATTCCCAAAAGGTATCATACCTGCTCTAAACAGATGAGACTGTTCTGAACAGGTGTGTTCGTACTTGATGATCCCTATAAATGGAGACCCTTCTGCATTTTTTAAAACATCAAAAATTCTTCTTCTTCTCTGCATATTTTCTTACCAATAAAAAAGTTGAGTCTGTGTGAAAGTCATTGCTGGTTCTTGAGTTCTTTGATAACTACACGAATTTGAGGTACCACTATTTTGTAAGTTGTTAATCTGTTTTATCTTGGGAGAAAATAATCCATAACCTCGGGTACAATAAAGGGATTAAATTCCTTAAGGACACACAGTGTATTCTGTGGACTCAGATTGGTCTATATTTCATTTAAATTATTTTCTTTCTTTACTGCTTCTGTTATTGTTTGAATACAAAGGGGATAACAATATCAAGTTCTATGCTCAATACTAGATAATTCTTGAAATTTGTACTGTTACTCCACGAAGATCCCGTTTCGGGTGTTTGAAATTTGATTTTGTTGTGTAAATTCGTGATTATTTTGGTTAGTTCTGGTATTGTAATCTGTGCTGCAATTATGTTTAAATTTGAATTATTTCATAAAGTTTGCATGAGTCACTAATTCGTAATATTCATGATGAAGTTTGGATCACCATGATTTTCTCAATATCATTTCCTCTGTGGTCGTGATATCTAATGGATTGGCTACTAATTTTAATTGCAGATTTGAATTTAGGTTTTAGGTGACTTATCATTCTTAATTGATCTTAATTGCTCTAATTAAGCATGGACAGATTCTTCTTTGCTCTTGTTATGGTAAAATTGGATTATTATCCTTCTCTAACAACTATCTTTATTTGTGTTACACTATTACTATCTATCCTTGTCACAATCTTTGCCTTATTTGCTGATTTTTATTGGATTATTTATGGAAATCTGACATATGAGATCCTTTGGTATTTTGCAGATTCCTTTCCTTGAAAATTTGTACTTCTTTATTTTTAGACAAAATCATCACTAATTGATTTCACATTATTTTACTTGTTAGTTATGGTAAGAGTAAATTGTGTAATTGATTTGCTTGGCTTCTTTTTCTTTCCTTTCTGTTTAACTTATCCCATTATATAAGACCCTCTTTCATTCTTTGATAACGGACAGAACTTCGGATGAAAAAAAAGACACTACTCTTCACTTAAACAATTCTCTCCAC
Source organism: Solanum virginianum (assembly GCA_000787875.1). Taxonomy (NCBI): domain Eukaryota; kingdom Viridiplantae; phylum Streptophyta; class Magnoliopsida; order Solanales; family Solanaceae; genus Solanum; species Solanum virginianum. Next base: position 1,271 of record DF367465.1, on the reverse strand, counting down.
AGTCCACACAAGACCTCATACGAAAAACACACAATTCTCTATACTTTCTGCTCTCCGTCTTTTCTAAAAAATAAAAAGAAAAGAAGACTAGCACAGATTTTTCTCGAAGGCTCTCCGGTTGTTGGTTTGCTATTTAGATTTCTGTTTACTATGTACTTCTTTATTAGTTAGTATTCTTATATTATTGTTCTTTTGTGGCATATGTTACTTCTTGTTTGTGTTGTCTAGCAGGAATTTGAACTTCAAGTTCAAGACACGAAGAGTCGCCTGGAACGGGAGGAGGAGGGCCGTGAAGTTTTTATTTTCTATTATGTTGTGTCTTTTTTCTGCAAAATCTTGTAATATCGAAATATAGTGAAAATGAGGGTTATAGTTAATGAGGGAACTAACATGCTACTTGTTCGTTTTATTTTAATTTTCTTCTCTCTATGTGAGTCTGTTGTAGAAAGCATGTCTATAGAATTCATTACGTTTTAATCACACTTAGATTAATTTTCTAGAAATGTCCACTTATTAAAATGGCATAAAAAGGTCTCTTAGTTCGTTAAGAATTTAACGTTAATATCATTTTATTAATAATTGTTAAATGTTTGACCTCACGTTTAAATGGTTTTTCACCAATCAAATGTTCAAATTAGGATTTCCTCCTAAATTTCTTAAAGAACATTATTTTGTCAAGATAACTTCTTATATGTCTAATGATTTTAATAAACTGTGACTCCATTTCATAATTCTTAAAAAAAATTGCATAGGTTTAGAATAACTATTTTTTGAAAGTTGTCTTTTACTTCAAAAGTATTGTTTATAGAACTTAAAATGTTTTGAAATATTATTCTGTCATGACCCGGATCTAGAGCCTACATGTGACACGGCGAATGGGAACCCAAGAGTCCCCAAACAAGCCTTAAGATACCAAAAATTGCATCATCGGTTCAGAAGCATATTAAACAATCAACACGTAGTTCTAAGGGATGGGAAAGTAGGACTCACGCTATGGGGGCATCATAGGGAAAGGGATTAACATGAGTTCACATAACACATAGCACATGAATACTAAGGGGCGGATACATAGAACTCCCGCTATGGGGGCGATTTGGGACTTAGGATCTTTCCATCAAATAGATGATCAAGTCACATAACAATAGTCAAAGATAACCAAATACATAATATAAGCTTAACCATAACCATACCATATATCATAAAGAGGTTTACAAGGTGTGCAATAATGCCTCTACATAGATGGGTCGGGGGCCAAGACATACCCCGGGCTC
>DF367466.1:3409-15017 GCA_000787875.1 Solanum virginianum | reverse complement strand
CTGTACAACTAAAGGTGGTCTCTTATCCTACACTAGTGCATAGTTTCACTTGAGTTGTTACTTCATATACAGTATTTCCTGCCTTACATATTCGTTATATTATCTCGTACTGACGTCCCTTACGGGGGACCTGCATCTCATGCTGCAGGTATAGCTTCTAGTAGCTCTCCCCAATAGGAGTACAGGATATCCAGCTATTGTTACCAAGCTCTAGGTTGCTTCGAAGCTTTGTGTATCTAGAGCTTATATTTTTGTATTGTATAGTCAGTCGAGGCGAGGTCTGTCCCGACCCATATTAGATACTTTTCCTTATCTAGAGGCTTTGTAGATTATGTAAATTAAAGTGTGGTCATGTCTCATACTTTAGACAACGTGGCCCCAATGACCAAGTCATATGCATTTCCTTTTGGCTTTTTATTACTGTTTACTTTCTTAAAGGCATGTTGAATGTAAAAATCCTTTGTAATATGTATAGAAAGTGCATAGATACAGGTTCATTCTCCCGAGCCTTATCAGCAACGGGTGCCAGTCCGCCTTAACGGCACTTTTGGCATGAAAAAATTGTATACCAAATTCAGCAAGTGTGAATTTTGGATGAAAGAAGTTTCTTTCCTTGGCCATGTAGTGGCTGATAAAGGTATTTTGGTAGACCCAAGAAAGACTGAGGCATTGCGAAACTGGCCTTAGCCCCTTAACTTTGTCTGACATAAGGAGTTTTTTGGGTTTGGCAAGTTACTACTGACGGTTTGTAGCAGGTTTTTCTTCAATCGCATCCCCTTTGACTAAATTAACCATGAAAGAGTCCAAGTTTCTGTGGTCTGATCAATGTGAGAAGAGTTTCCAGATATTGAAAGATAAGCTGACTTTGGCCCCCATCTTGACTCTTCCAGATGGTTTGGATGGTTTTGTGGTATATTGTGATGTTTCTAGGGTTGGGTTGGGTTGCGTATTGATGCAAAATTGTAAGGTCATAGCTTATAATTCTAAACAATTGAAAGTGCATGAGTGCAATTATTCAACTCATGACCCTAAATTAGTAGCGGTAGTGTTTACTCTAAAAATTTGGCATCACTATCTCTATGGTGTTCGCGTAGATGTATTTACCAATCACGAGAGCTTATAGTATGTGTTCACTCAAAGGGACTGGAATCTAAGGTAATAGATATGGATTGAACTTCTCAAAGACTATGATATGAGTGTCCACTACCATCCGGGTAAGGCCAATGTGGTGGCTGATGCTTTGAGTAGAATAACCATGGGTAGTATGAGTCATGTTGAGGGTGAAAAGAAAGAGTTGGCAAAGAAAGTCCATCAGTTGGCTAGATTGGGTGTTAGGTTGGAAGGTATTAATGATGGTGGCATATTTGTTCATGATGGGTCTCAATCTTCTTTGATTGTTGAAGTGAAGTCAAAGCAAGACCTTGATCCTACTTTGATTGAATTAAAGAAATTAGTTGAACAAAAAAAGTGGAGGTTTTCTCAAGGGGGGAGATGGTGTCCTTAGATACTAAGGTCAGTTGTGTATACTGGATGTAGATGGATTGAGAACCTTGATCTTACAAGATACTCATAATTCATCTTATTCTATTTATCTGGGTTGCACCAAAATGTATCGAGATTTGAAAGAAGTCTATTGGTGGGGTAATATGAAAAAGGACATAGCCAAGTTTGTAGTGGAGTGCCCAAATAGTCAGCAAGTGAAAGCCGAGTATCAAAGGCCTAGTGGGCTAGCTCAAGACATTAAATCCTAACTTGGAAGTAGGAGGAAATCAATATGGACTTTATTGTTAGATTGCCTCAAACTCGAAAATAATATAATTCAATTTAGGCGATTGTGGATCATATAACCAAGTCAGCTCATTTCTTGCTGGTTAAGACTTCGTATAGTGCTGAAGATTATGCAAGGTTATATAGTCATGAGTTAGTCCGATTATATGGTATTCCTTTGTCAATAATATCATATCGTGGCCCTAATTCACTTCTCATTTTTGGAAGGCATTCCAACGAGGTTTGGGTACCAAGTTAAGTTGAGTACCACATTTCATCCTCAAAGAGATAGTCAAGCTGAAAGGACCATTCAAACATTGGAGGATATGTTAAGAGCATGTATCTTGGAATTTAAAGGTAACTGGGATGATCACTAACCTCTTATTGAGTTTGCATATAACAACAGTTAACATTCTACCATCGAGATGACTCCTTTTGAAGCTCTTATGGTAAGCGATGTAGATCACCAGTTGGTTGGTTTGAGGTAGGTGAAATAGCATTATTAGGCCCCAATTTTGTCTTGGAGGCTATGGAAAAAATGAGGATGATAAGAGACAGATTGAAAATGGCTCAAAGCTGACAAAAGTCATATTCGGATATGAGGAGGAGAGATCTTGAATTTGATGTGGGAGATTGGGTATATCTCAAAGTTTTACCTATGAAGGGTGTTGTTTATTTTGGCAAAAAGGGCAAGTTAAGCCCAAGATTTGTGGGTCCTTACAAAATTTTAACAAGAGTTAGAAAGGTAGCTTATGAGCTTGAGTTGCCTAGTGAGATGGAGTTAGTTCACCTTATTTTTCATGTATCTATGTTAAGGAAGTGCATTGGTGATGCAAGTTCTATAGTTCCATTGGATGTTGTGAAGGTTGGAGAAAATTTGACTTATGAGGAAGTACCGGTACAAATTTTGGATCGACAAGTCAAGAGGTTGAGAAATAAGGATGTGCCATCCGTTAAGGTGCTTTGGAGGAACCAGCATGTTGAGAATACTACATGAGAAGCTGAAGCAGACATGATGAAGAAATATCCCCATCTTTTCCTAACTAATCAAGCCTAAGGTTTAGGTAATTCTATTTCTCGAGTCCGAATTCCACATTCTGTATCATTTTGTCACTGTTATAATTATTAAGCATGCATAATTATTTTGATGTTACTTTATGATATTTGTATAAGTTTTGCATGAAAAGAAGCTCGATTTTGCATTTTGACATGTTAAGCTTTTAGTCACTATTTCAATTCCTATTCATTCAATATACTCTTGTCTCATTTGGGGATAGATGATCCCAAGCAGGAGATATTGTAATGTACCAGGTGTTTTTAAGCCTATAATTTCGTGAAAAGATAATGTTCAAGTGAATTCCTATTGAGTTAAGTAAAATTTGAAATGAAGGTTATCTTAGCGAATAGCTTAGTTTAGTTATGTGATTGTTGAGGTGGTCTTGGAAGGGTGGTTGGTTTTCCCATGGTATAATATTTTGGGGGCAATGTTATGTGAAGTTAAAACTAAAAATGAAGTTTGGTTTGCATTTGGAATTATTCGAAATCAAGGTATATGTGAAGGTTGCATAATTGACTCGTTTGGGAGTAATTCTTTTGCCATTGTTGCATGGATTGCATGGGCAGCCTCTGATATCCCCTTAGCATGACTTGAGGCCATACCATGCCATGTCATAGCACCATGGGAAAGGATAACAATGTCATACTTAGGTCCCATGCCCACTCCCTTGTGTTTGGCATCTTTCTTCTTTTTAAAAAGTGAGTCAAAAAGTCCCTTTGCACTACATGATTTTATGATAATGCTGCCATACCTAGGTCCCATGCCCACTCCCTTGTGTTTGACATCTTTCTTCTTTTTAAAAGTGAGTCAAAAAGCCCTTTTGCACTACATGATTTGACTCCCTTTTCTCTACACGTTTTTGACCACTTTTTAGTGATTAAATGACCCTTATAACCCCCCAAAATCAGTATAAATAACCCCCTCTACTTAGTCTCTACGTCACTCTTCAAAGAAACCAAATCCCCTAATCTAAATTGCTCTCCCAAAACTCTCCCAACACTTACATGAATATTTATTAAGGCTTTACATAATTTAATTCAAGCATTTCAGATTTGCCTTATTTAAGTTGTTAATATTTTCAAGTCTTAGATCCACAAATAAGTTATTATGATTTTATCCTAAAATATTCCTATGCTTATTGTAACCATGTTTGAATATAAAACTTGTGATTTTAAGGTTATTGAACTAGTCTCCAACATAATTTAAGTTGAGTTACGAACTATGGATATTTGGTTTTCATGGCATAATATGAACTTATGATACAGACAAGAATAAGTAAATACAAGTATGAAATGATATTGGGTGACTTAAGACCCATTTAGTTTTGTTTTAAATCTTTGTTAAGGAGCTATTCTAAGTACAAGTTTGAAAATGATATTTTTGACAAGTTAAGACTTTCTGAACTAAATTAAGTTTTGATTATTTCGAATATCCATTGTCCATTTTCGTGGGATTTTGACTTAGCACCAAATGAGTTAGGAGTGGGACTTGACCTAAGGAGTCTTATATAAAGCTTCTAATCTTATAATTACGTGCCATCGCAGGATAATTTGATTATGCCTTTTTAGGCTTTCTGACTAGTGGATCCATCTAATATTTCCATTTCTAGAGTTATACCCTAGCAAGTTGACTCACTCTTTGGCCGGTGTGGATTATGACATCAGTATTCCATATTATAGCTCCTATGACTTGGCAAGTTGACTCACTCTTTGGCCTGTGTGTAGTATGACATCAGTATTTCATATTATAGCTCCTATGATTTTGTCGGTTATGGTCTTATTCCCACACTTATTTGCTTATGTGCTTCTCTATGCATTTTCATGGCATTACTTTACGGTTTACTTTGTAACTGAATATATTGTTAAGCTTGGAGTTTGTCATATTGGATATGTATTGTTTGTCATTGTATTTACTAGTTGCATTGCATACCCGCATACTTAGTACATACCAAAGTACTAACCATATTTTTGCCTATATGCTATAATCATATAGGGATAGGCGATCTACCTCATCCTCCTCCGCGTAGCTAGATTGCTCGTTAAGACTTTGAGCTTTGGTGAGCTCCCATTCATCGGGAATAGAACCCTTATCTTCAAGCTTTACCTTTGTTATTCAGATATTTGATGTACTTTCATTTTGACTTAGTATTGAGGAGCCTAGACTTGTATTCTTCGCTCTGTTTATTATCATTATTTAGAGGTATATCTGGACTATTGCTACACTTCTTATGTTTTAAACTATTTAACTTATGCTTCCGCTTATGGTTACAAGTTTTCCCTGAGTCTCATTCCCCATATTTCATTGTCATCTATTTGCCATTTACCATTTAAACATATAATGTGCAATTATGATTTAAGAGTCTTGTTTGGAGACCTTCGGGTTCTCATTTGTCGTGTCACATCTAGGCCCTAGGTTTGGGTCGTGACACTACAGCACCATTATTATAAGGGAAATGAAAGTTCTAGAGTTGAAGATATGCTTGCCTAGTTGGTAGAGAAGGCAAATACACAAGAGGAGATGTTAAGAGAGATCAAGTTTGACATTATCAAAATAAACTACAAAGTTGACCAACACTCTATGGTAATTCAACAACTTAATAGCCAGTTCGAACTTGTATTAGCACAAGTAGAGCAGATTCAGAGTGGCATGATTAAGGAGGCAAAGTCCGGTGACAAAGACTCACCAAATCTTAGGGAATTCTAAGAACTCAAGATGTCTAAGTCGTGCCGCGACAATAAATCAGGCTCTACTTGGGAGGCAATGTTCTAGCATAGTTTTGAGTTCATTTTCAACTTTAAATTTTGAGTTGATTGTTTATTTATGTTTTGATTAATATTTTTGGTGTTGGGTTTGTAGCATTTAAGGTGCAAGTGCATTTTATAGGAGTATACATATTAAGGACAAAGATTTCAGGTTTTACTGAGAAGTACATCTGATGCAGTCTCTACGACCAGGATTATGAGTCGTATTGCTCTTTATGACTCGTAATCCTATCTCGTAGAGAGGTACAGTAAGCAGGTTAAGTGTGCACTCCATCAATGAGCCAACTTTATGACTCGTATAATCCAAACTACAAGTCGTGAATAGGATTTATAGAACCTAGGTATATTTTTTGAATTTTTCTAAGTGTTGAAGTGGTCTAACGAGACCAGGACCTACGAGTCTTATACCAAGCTACGACTCATAGTCGGGGTTTCATAGACCTGATCCAGTGATTTTAAAGTGTGGACCCGGTAAAGTATAAAATGGGATCAAAATTAATTTGACCCCATTTTTTAACCCTAATCACCGACATTTTGCCCCAATTTCTTTACTCCACTATTTTTGACCATTTTTTCTGGTGACTCCACCAAATTTCCAACAAGAAATTTTGGCATATCCAGGGTTTCACTATTTACATCCCTTTTTCATCTCCACAGTCTTCATCATCTGTGGTATGTCTCGTGGTTAAGTTATAATCTTAAAATATCCATTAATCTTCATTGTGTACCTTGATGGTGGTATTTGGTTTGAGTTTTAAGCATCAAATTCTTGATTAAGAATGAATAGGGAAAGTGAAATTAGGGGTGTTTCTGATTTAATGGATGACCATGCCTGGAATTCTGTGTGATGGCTTTGTGATTGCAAATTGAATGCCTATAATATCATGCTCCTATGCCTATAATATCATGCTCCTTGTTTGATTGAATGTTAATTGATTTATTAATGTAAATGACTTTTCTTTGGTACAGAGGAGTATGAGTATGTCTGGGCCATATTGATTTAGTCGGAGTCATAGGTGATTAATTCTTGTTGTACCTGTTGAACTTTACCCTAAGTACATTTGAATATGATTGAATGATTGTTTTTTGTGATTTGAGGGTGGTGCTATAGGTATACATTTGAATGAATATGGGGAAGGATGAAATGACAGGGTATTGATTGCTAAATCTGATTCGATGGGGTAACTTTGGTTTGAAATCATGTTTAGCTTATGGGTTAATTTATGCTTAGCATATGAGTGTCCATGTACTTGCTTTGATGCTGCTAGGATAGTATTTGAATTGTTTGTAGGGTCCGTGTGATGAGTTAAGGCACATCAGGTACCTAGTAAATCTCGGTCATAAGTCTTTTACCACTCATACATGAGTCTACGAGTCGTAATTGCCTCTCATGGGAGTTCCAGTGATATGATGTTCTGAAAATTCACCATACGAGACCTTCTATGAGTCGTAGATTACTCTACAAGTTGTAGATAGGTCTTGTGGTCTCTTGCCTATTATAATTTTTCTTCCTTGAACTTTATACGAAACCTGTTTACGACCCGTAGTCCAAGTTACAAGTCATACCTAGGTTTTGTACCATCTTCTAGTGTCCCATATTATTATGCAACTCAGGTTTACAGAACTATTTTATGACTCGTAGTTCCAGCTACGACTCATAACTGGTCCTCATGGTGCCTGAGTGTAACTGATCCAATTCACTTTTCTTGTTTTTTGTTTATTGATTTTTGGGGCTTATGATAGTTTATTTGTGTTTATTCTTCAGGTGTTATGGCCCCAAAGGGAAAATGCTCAAAGATTAAGGCATTTAAAAAGAAGCTCATTGATGAGCCTACAAATGAGGAGCATTCGGATAATGAGTCATTGAAAGTTGTTAATGTTCTTCTAGATCCAGAGGTTAGGGTGCCTCCAACTAGAGCTGCAACAAAAGCTGCACAAACTCAGGCTCATGTTGATATTCCTTCCCAGTCTGATGAGGAACGCAATGATGAGAGTGATGATATTTTACCACAGATGACTCCTTCAGGCATGAAGTCTAGTTCAGAAGAGGGCTCTTAGGATAGAGGAGATGCCCAGTCCTCCGTTGCCCCATTAGTTTCTGAAGCACCAGATCCTACTTATCGATGGGGTGTCGAGGGAACGGAGGCTATATTCAAAGAAGGTCTGCAACCAAAGGGGCAAGGCAAGATCGTACGGTATATATATGAGGAGCCCCGGGTTATTAACGATGGATTGAGCTGTGTCCCAGGACTGGAGGACACAATGACACGATATGGGCTTGACTAGCTGATAGATAAGCTTGGATGATATGCCTCAGTTATGGTGCAGGAGTTCTATGCAGCATATCCAGCCACTATTCTTTGTGATCTTCCTAAGGGAAAGAGACCTCTCACACAGCCGAGATTGAGAGAGGTACTAGTGAGAGGGCGGCAGTTCGATATTTTGGAGGAGACAATTCATTGTGTACTTTTTGGTCTCATGTACAAAGCCCCAAGATCAACAACTGAGTTTGATTACAACTTGTGACAGGCTCGAACAATGTTGATTTTAAAGGATCAGGTACAAAGGACCAAGTTGTTGAGATTGGTGGTTGGTTACATTGCAGAGCGGGGGCAAGAGTGTGCATGGGTCACCACACATATAGAGTCTATTGTGAAGGTATCACTCTTTTTCCCTGCCAAGTTTTGGTGGACCATTGTTAGATCTCGCATTCGACCTACGCTAGCAAAAAATATACTTACACCAGAGTGAGCGATATTGGTTGTCACCATCCTGACTGGCTATGATATTGATTGGGCCAGACTCATAGTGGAGTAGATTCATGAGTCGACGCTCAAAAGGGCCACTTGTATGCCATTTTCGATCTTGATCTACAGACTCTACATCGCATCCAAGGTGCAGATAATGCATCATCATGACCACTTGGTATCGGCCCTACACACTGTATATTCTAGCCTAATAAAGGAAGTTGAGAAATCTGTGGCACTTCAGAGGACATATCCTTCCCCTATGCCTGAGATGTTTGCTCTAGAGCCACCAATGGAGGGTTCGATGACTGCCCCTACTACTACTCCAACTACTACTACTAATGAAAGACCTCAGCAACCTAAGGTAGTCGATGTTAAGTGGGGTCCCACTATAGCTGCTCTTGCACTAGAGGCTACTACATCACAGACTACTACACTGGGCATGATTCACGTGTTCGCAATTTCTATTCATGCCATGGTGCAGCGATTATCATGGACTGAGGCCCAGTTGTCTTAGCTTATTCAGCAGCTCAAGCCATGGGTCTGGAAGACTGTTGTAGACTCAAAGGAGTGATGCAAGGCATTCACCATATCTACTATTTAGGAGCATATTTCTACGGTGGATGCCTGCATTGATGCCTTTGAGGATGGGGTACAGAAGAGGTTAGCCGAGGACCAGCCATCAGATATGTCCGCCATACATGAGGAGATTGCAAAACTTAGGGTTGACTTGACTTCTTCACTAGTGGCACCAGTTACTGTTCCAAAGTCTACACCTTCAAAGCTGCTATTTGATTTTTTTGCCATGGAGGATTCCACACAGCCTTTCCACGGGAAGAGACCCCTTATAGAGGATGATAAGGCAGAGAAAAGGCATGTACGACCAAAGATCTTCAAGGTTGATAAGGATGAGATAGAGGATGAGCTCGGGATGGTCTTAAGAATATCGAGGCGTGAAAAGGAGTTGAGGCTAGCCCAGGAGCATGATAGAGCGATGGGTATTGGCTCATCTGGTTTGGCTACTGTGCAGACTACCTCGCAGGAGGGAGATGATCAAATGCAGCCCGAGATTGGTGCTTAAGCACCAAGATATGTTTGTTTTTGACCCCTTGTATTTACTTTGATTTTGATATTGTACATTGAGTACAACGTACAGTTTTTTCGATGGGGTGTGGGCAGTTATAGACCGGAGTGAAGTCTGAGTAGCTTATGGTCCATAACTACTCAAAATTTTGATCTCGAGGTTTTCTTGCCTGTGTTTTTTGTCCTCGTGGATATTTATATTTTGTTAAACCAGCATGTTTAGGATGTTTTAGATAATATTTGTAGCATGTAGTACTTGAACTTATGGCATGTCCATGTTTTGATGATTATTTTGAAAAATTTTGAAAATTGGTACCCACCAAAATTTTGATTAGTAGTTAAATTGCAACCATTTATTTGGGTGTTTAGCAATAATTATCTTGATAAGTGAGGGTAATTGAGATATGAAACATGATCTGTGAGTTTCTTGTTGATAATGTATGCAACGTCATGTGTGAGTGATGCATATTTTGTGCTAATTTAGAACTTGCCCTATTACTCTAGTTGGATTGTGGATTAAATGGATTAGGAGTTGATCCTAGGCCTTGGTTCTTTAGATTAGCCCACTTTAGCCTAAAATAACAACCAAATGATGTTTTATCCATTGTTCTAAATATTTGAGCCTTACATGAACTAATTCTCTCTACAAATACCTAATTAGCCTAACCATGTCTAGTGGTAAACCTTGAATTTGGCCCTAATCTGTCCTTGAGTATAGTGAACCTTGACTGAGGCAAAATGTCTAAGTTGAGGTTGGCTACCAAAAGTGGCCCTGGTTTGGCGAACAGATATTATATACTTCAAAATAGGCTAAAAGCCTAAGTTGAGGGTGGTCGATGTAGAGGTAAAATCACAAAAATAGGATAGTGAGTGGGGAATAAGTAGAGAAAGAAGAAGATCATGTATTAGGAGAAAGAAAAAGAAAAGATGCCTTAGATTGAGATTAGAAGTAAAATAATTTGTGAAAATAAGGCAAAAGCTAAAACATGAGAAGAAAATACTTGGAAAGGCTTGAGAATATGAAGGAAAAGGGAGAATAAGGTGAAATTGATTGAGTTGGTAAGGTGAATGTGGTGAAAGGAAATGGGGTTCAACGATGGTCCTTAGTCAGTATGTTTCAAAAAAAATGCCCTACCAAAGCCCCTGGAGCTTACATTACAAGCCTAGAAAGTCCTAGAGAGATCTTAGTCCGGCCAGTTGAAAATCTGAGTCATGAGCATATGGGCAAGCCTATGGTTTTAGTTAGTGTGCTTGAATATCTTTGTGAGTGTGAGTATGTTTGCACAGTCCCAGTATTAATTTTGAAATCATCATTGAGTGTGTTACTTGGGACTTCTTTCTGTGAGGGCATCTGCATTGCATTGTTAGCACTTGACTTGTTCAGTGATTGTGGATTATGGATATTCTCTTGCTTGTTATTATTGTGTTGTCAGATGCATCATTATGTCTTGGTTTTCCAAAATAGCTATCTGATCTTTATTTAAAAAGTTGGTGTGGGTACCTGAGCCTGAATTTGGCATGAAATGTGTCATTAGTTTTGTTCTGTGTGTTGCTGTGTTATCTAGTAGATTGGGTCGTCGCTTGAGGACAAGCAACAATTTTAAGTTGAGGGTGTTGATGTGCTATCAAAATACAACATATTTGTTGTTTAAAACATGAGATCTTTTGTGTTCTTAATGCGACATTTATGGTTTTATGTGTTTTTGTGTTTGTTTTTATAGGAAAAGCAGGTTGGCATAATTTTTGGAAAAGTTGCAGGTTTTACTGGTTTTTGAAGACATACGAGACCCTGTACGAGTTATAGCTCAGTATACAAGTCGTAGAGGTGGTCTTGTGGAGATTTCTAGTGTTGAACCAAAAACTGAAGTTCAGCCACACGAAACCCAGTTACGAGTCGTAGTTCATCCTACAAACCATATCGGAAGGTTTCATACAAATTTTCAGTGTTCTCTAGTGTTGGACCAAGTGTTGCAGATATGGACTACGAGAAGACAATAGGAGTCGTAGATCAGACTACAACTCGTGAAGATGTTTTGTAGCAGTGAACCAAAATCTAAATAGTGGGGTGGAAGCCGTCCGTAGTGTCAGTAGTAGTTGTTGTGTGTTATTTATTGTATTATTAGTTTTTAGGTCCAGGTTTTTCTGGGTTTGGGGTTTAAGTGAGGAATTAGGGTCTATATTTCTTTTATGTG
>DF367467.1:6268-19539 GCA_000787875.1 Solanum virginianum | reverse complement strand
CATATATTTCTTATTTTTCATGGGAAAAGTATACCAAATACATGGATATTTTCACTTACCTTAGCCTTTAAGATTGACTTTTCCTTCAAGAACCCTAGAGGGCTTTATTTACTGTGTTGTGAAGAGAAGTAAAGAGTAAAAGAAAGTCTTTAGGAAAGCGGAAAATTGTTCCAAAGTGAAATGACTTAAGGGACTATTTTTTAGCCCTTTTAAAGGGTCTCTTTAGCCGATTTTCTCTTGAGCTTTTGATGACATATTAACATATATTAATAAGCTAGTGATGTAGCAGCTTGGCCCTCACACTTGGGCCTAAATGGGTCTCAAAGTTGATGGGCCTTTGCTGCTCATTTTCCTAATTCCTCTTCACTTAGTTTGGGCCCAATTAGTCAAGTGGGTTGTGATGTAATTGGGCCCTTCTATTATTCATCTTAGGTTGTAAGTATTATCCATTTACGATGGTAAAACATAAGCTAAAGTTACACTCTTAACATAGACTTTATTCATTATCGGGACTTGGACAGATTTGGCGTTGGGTCTCGTCTCCGTTTAGCTAGCATATTTAAGCTAAACATGTAGGTGACTCACCTGCTAGCTTCCTAAGTCCTACAAGCACCTCACTTCTTTTACCTCATTTAAGGTTGTGATCTTCTCAATTTGATTTAAAACTTATTTACTCTCGACCCTCTTCAATGTTAGACATACATGTCGCCCTCTAATTTGAGATTCAAGCACTTTTAAAAATTAACGCTAATTTGAAAAGTCATATCACGTTTCATTTGCATAGTACTAGTACTGTAAGATGTGGGGTGTTACAAGAAAGTTGCCAAGCATTCTTTACCTCTACCTCAAATGATGGATGAGAAGTCAAGCAGTTGAGAAACGTAAAAGGTTTTTCAACAGCCTCCACTCCTGCCTTACAGGTAACATGTAGTGGAGCATGATCAGAACCATCCCTTATCAAATATTCCACCCTACTCTGATTACACTATTGCCAGAAACACTTATTCCCCAAAACCCTGTCAAGCCTTTCAAAAACACTAACATCCCCTATCCTTCCATTCCACCAAGTGTCTAGGCTCCCTGAAAAAGGAAGTTCAGTCAATGCACAATTACTAATGCACTGTGCAAATTCTATAGTCTCCATCTGAGTAACAGGAAGACCCCTTAGTTTTTCAGAGTCATCAAGAATCACATTAAAGTTACCCCCTCCCCCTAACTAACCATGGGATGGTTGTCCCTTCTGAAATACATTCAAGATCATCCTATTACTCAGTTTATCAATAGCATTACATCTAGCATAAATTGTTGTGATAAGTGCATGTTGCTGTGAAGTTTGGTGGGTGAATTTTATAGATATCTGTTGAATAGTGTCTGATATTATCTCCTTTTCCCAATCCTCATTCCAGAACAACCAAATCTTGCCTAATACATTGACCCTAGCATGTTCCATCCTAATCCTCCTTTTGTATCCTTCTAACTCATGAGGCCCCTTAAAAGGCTCAAAAAGTGCAATGAAAGTGTAATGATGTCTTCTTTTTAAATCAATTACCTTTTCAAAAGCATTTTGAGAATGAACTGATCTAATATTCCAGAATAAAATGTTGTTTAGCATCATTTACTACCAGTAGGTTTGACTGAACTACTCCTTGTCTGAATTTGTGAGCTCTTTGCACCTGTTGGTTTTCCTTTTTTTCCTCTCCTTTTTTAACTCTGTAACCCTTTTGCGAGAAAGATCACCACTTTTAGCTATCTCTCTAATATTTGCCTGAATATCCTCGTCTCCCTGATTTCCTTCTTCTCCTCCCCCCTCATCCATCTAATGTATGTCTGCACTTTTATTGGTTTGTTCCATCAACTGATTTTTCTTGGAGTTTCCTGATCCATCCCCCTTTGCTGCTGTGTCCTGAATGGACTTATCCATCTTGCCTGAATCCTGACAGCTTTGCTTTCTGGTTGTAGAAAGATTTTCCTCAAGTTGGTTGTCATCCTGCTGCCCTCCATATAATGATTGTGGAGTACCTACCTCCTCCCTATCATTTCCTTGTTTGGATGTACCAGGGTTATTATCCTTGTCCCCCTCTGTGCCATTCAAACCTGATTCTTCCCCTTATTGTATAATATTATCCTCTTGATTATCTTTCACAAATGTTTTTTCCACCCACTTTTTAGTACTCTTACCAGAAGTATGCCCATGTTTATCTTGTTTATCTTGCTGATCTTGTTGTGCACTATTCTGAGTTGCATTCTCATTTACTTCTCTCCCCTTAGCATCATCATTTTTCTCCTCCAAAGGTTGAAATTTATTTGCAGTAGTCATCTTGAATGTGTTAGCTTTTGGGTCTCATCTAGTGATTGTGGCATATTTCATTGTGCCTTTGGCTCTATTTGCATCCTTGCTAGTATTATCCTCTTTTAGATCACCCTCCTTATCTATTGCTTTTCCCCCCTCCTTAGTCCTTGCCTTGTCCCCTTCACCTCCCTTGCTTGGTTCTTCTTTTTTGTGGTCCTTGCCACCCTTCTTACCATCACCAAAAAGTACCGAGTGAAGAACATAACAATCTTCCTCATTATGCCCCTGAAGTTTACAGGTGCGGCAATATTTTGGTAAATAATCATACTTTATTTGAATTCACTTTGACACAATCTCTCCACTTTTCTTCTTGATCCCAACATTAATCCTCTTTGGTAGATCACACAAGAGATCAACCTCCACTTTAACCCTAGCGCAAATCGGTCTAGTCTTATTAGAAGTGGCCATATCAACTTGTAACGGCTTTCCCACTGCTGCCGCAATTGAAAAGATAGACTCTTTTCCAAAGAAATTTGGTGGTAAAGTCGGTAAGGAGATCCATGCTACCACAATCGTAGTTTTTGCTTTCGGATCAAACAGTGGATCCCACTTCAAAGTCCTCATCGGGTAATTCCAATTCTTGTGAGCGATATAGAAAATTAGTTTAGATAGTAAGTGCTCATAATCTTCCATACGCGATGCCCTAATCAAAATATATCTGTTGCTCAACAAGCCAATGTTAACATCCCCTTTTAATTCACATTGTTGAGGTATGAGCTTCCTTAAATCTTGTATCTCAGGCCATCCATAGGAGAATTTTTCCAATAACCGCATATTGCAAGTGTTCATTCGCAATCATCTGTGTAACTTCCTCCTCTTCCCAAACAACCTGAGGTTCTCCATGTAAGTACGTGATGGGCTTCCTAGGTAAGGAAACCTACATAGTCATCTGGGGTTGTAGAATATCTGTGTAGCTCCTCTTTGCTTGTGTGATTCGTGGGAGAGAGGGATCCGATGATCGAACAACCCCCTAGGAGGCTGTTCACTGGCCATCTCAGCCATGATGACCTCCTGAAAGCTGAATTAGGGTTTGCACGGTAGAAAGCCTAGAGAGAGAACTCTCTTTGATTTTGACAACTCTCTTAGATCAATTTTCACATTCTAAAACGGATGAAATTGATGAAATTCCGTTTTGAGAGTTGAATCCTCAAATGACTCCAAAACTCAAAATTAAGTAGCTTAAGCCTTTAAAACTCAACTCATTAGCAAAAAACTCAACTTTTTACGAAATTTCCAAAAACCAACTTTCAAAATCAATCAGTAAGACTTGGGACAACTATTAGGAAAAATAAAATGATAATTTCTTTGAAAATACCAAAAATGACCTTTAGGGTCATTACACCACCTAAAGATACACCATAGATAAGTGCAGATACAATCAAACAATAACCAGCCGACATCTCATATTATCGAAGGTACAATTAACAAATATAACCTAACCAACATTTCATACTACCGGACGGCACCAACAACAATCAATATATTAATGACAGGCGATGCACGTGAATGCAAGAAATGTTTTAAGAAGCAAAATTTTTAACTTCTTTCCAATAACAAACAAATTAATTCTACTTTCATTTAAAAGCAATTTTACTGATTTGCGAAACGTCTTGATTTTTCAACAAAAAAATTTCTTTTTTTTAGCAT
Source organism: Solanum virginianum (assembly GCA_000787875.1). Classification (NCBI taxonomy): domain Eukaryota; kingdom Viridiplantae; phylum Streptophyta; class Magnoliopsida; order Solanales; family Solanaceae; genus Solanum; species Solanum virginianum. The sequence goes on along the minus strand of DF367467.1, from coordinate 15,542 downwards.
TGTGTGATAAAAAGATACCACCTAAACTCAAAGTAAGTTTTACAGATTAGTGGTTAGATCATCTTTGCTGTATGGGGTGGAATGTTGGCCAATCAAAAATGCACATGTCCAGAAGATGCATGTCACAGAGATGAAGATGTTGAGATGGATGTGTGGTCACACCAGGAGTGATAAGGTTAGGAATGAGACCATTCGGGAGAAGCTAGAGGTGGCTCCGGTGGCTAATAAGATGAGGGAAACGAGATTGCGATGGTTTGGACATGTGTAGAGAAGGAATATCGATGCTCCTGTTAGGAGGTGCTAGAGGTTAGTTTTAGGAGCTACACAGAGGGGTAGAGATAGACCGAAGAAGTACTGGGAGGAGGTGATCAGACATGATATGGAGGAACTTGATCTCACTGAGGACATGACCCTAGATAGAAAGAAATGGAGGTCGCGAATTAGAGTAGTGGGCTAATTGGTGGTAAGGTTAGGTGGTTATCTAGTCATGGAGTATAGTAGGATAGAGGAGTAGTAGTGTTTTATTACTTGTGTGGTCATTATTTGTTGTTTCTGTGTTTATATTAGTCGTTTTTTTGTTGTTTCCTTTCTTTTACTGTTTGTCATATCTAGTTTATTCTGCTTATGGGTTTTTGAGACGAGGGTTGCGAGGAAACAACCTCTCTACTTCTATGAGGTAGTGGTAAGGTCTGCGTACATTCTACCCTTCCCAGACTCCACTTGTGAGATTCCACTGGATATGTTGTTGTTGTAATGACAATGTCAAATAGGCTCTCTGAAGCAAGGAGAATTTGAATAATTTAACTTATTAAATTTAAATGTTAAAGACTTATTTACGTGGTTAAAAGGCAATAACATTTCCAACTATGGAAGAAGAGAAGCACGTATACGTCATCAATTAAAGAAAGCACGTCGAGACAAAAAAGGAAAATTAAGAAATTAAAAACTGGATTAGTTGGTTGAACGTTGATTTTTTAATGCAAATTTTCACATATTGAAAATTTGGACTTGTTATTCTAATTAATTAATAATTTTTCATACATTTGTTTATGTATGGGTGTTGACTCAGCCCCTTGTTAATCAAAATGGATTATTTAAGGAAAAATAACGTAATTAGGTAGACATATGATGTGTATTTACATTATATAAATATAATTATAGTTTTAAAAAATTACAATTTATAGTTATAGTTAGGATTTTGTTGCTATAGTTAGAGTTTTGTTGCTATTTTTATCTCTCATTTCTTCTTCTCTCTCTCCCCTCTCCTCTCTCTTTGCAATTTTTTGACAGATATACAATTACGTATGTCAATCAACTGTATATATACGACTATTTTGATAGATATACATAGTCAATTCGATATATATACATATACAATTCACCTCTCTCCACTCTTTGTCCTCTCTCACTCGCCTCTCTCCTCCCTCTCCAATCTCGCTTGCCAGATATACAAATACACATGTATGTTAATTACACATATACAATTATTTGATAGATATACACATACAATTTGACAAATATACATATACAATTCGTCTCTCTCCTTCCTCTCTCGATCTCACTCACCTCTCTCCTCCGTTTCAGGTCACATAGTCGAGATTATGCCATGTAATTATGTAAAATATAGTTATTTAATCATATTAAGTTTCAAGTTTAGACTTCGTAAAATTCCCCTTATTTAAACTTAATTTAGCTTTTTAAAAGAGAAAATAGCACATTCATTTCAAACGTGAGTAGTTGCAACGACTGGTCTTATAAATGATGTTTGTATGGAATCAGCTATTCGACCAAGGTGTAAAAGAAATTTTCAATTGTGTTAAGAAAGTTCCATATAAAATATATAATCATAATAATTAATATTTAATTTTTATAGGCCACATAGTTTTTCAGTGGCTCCATCCATGATGGACATATAGGGCATATTTGGCATTGAGAAAAATATTTTTAAATTTTTTCATATTTGATCAGTCAATTTATTTTTAAAAAGTATTTTTTTAAGAAAATAATGATTTATTTAATAAAAGTTAAAAAATGAGTTTCACATATGACACTCCACACTAATTGTTTCCTTTCTGCCATCCAAAATTTCCCACCCCCACACTCCTACCCTCCATCAACAGTCTTATAATATTTACATAAATTATATAAAATGCTTTTAAAATAATTTTTTTTTTCTCTCATTGGTTACCAAACATCTAATAAAACATTTTTCTCCCTATGTACCAACTACACCCATAGTCATGGCTCGTATTAATTGACTCTAGTTGAGATAACGACTTTTTTACATGTAAATTGGAAGAAGCAAGCTGGAACAATTCAATAAAGTGAAAATTATTGCTGGAATAATTCAATGCACTTTATTTTCACATTATATTATAGGTCGTCCTATCCACATATATATTATAAATATGGATATATAGTGCCATAAGACCCTTCATTTCATCATAAAATTAAAATTGAACACACCCACATTTCATAAGTATGGCTTTGTTCAGTTTCTGCAGGTGTTTCTCTGAGTCGGCAGACTCAGAGTCCAGCAGATTCGTCTGCAATGGAGACGTTTGTGTTTTGCGTGATCCCAAGTCCTCTAAAGATATCAATTTCAAGAAGAAGAACAAGCAAAAGCGAAGCTTTAGAATTCAATTTTCACTATGTGCCAAGTTTCCAAGATAACAAGTTAAGACGAGGATCGAAAATTGAACTCATTATGCAAGTTCAAATTTTTACATGTATAAATCTTTTTTTGGAATGGAAGAACACTTGTTACTTGAATAATTGAGACGCTAACACTTGTTACTTGAATAATTGAGACGCTTTCATATATATGATTATGTATTATTTCTTCTAGTGTAAAGAAAAAAGTAGTTCTTTTAATTGGTAGGCTGATTCATTTATAGTACTATAGAATTGTTAATTTTTAAAATGCCTCGAAAGTAAGTTTTTTATAAAGAAGTTCTTCGTCGAATTGTTAACAATAAGTTTAAAATATTTTTTAATTTTTATATTTAGTTGGTCAAAATATTTTTTAGAACACTTTTTTTGAAAAACAAGCCCCTTAATAATGAGAAAAATGGCTTCTTCAGTAAAATAATTTTAAAAAAAGATATTTCGAATTCATTATCTTTTCTTCGTACACCCATTCTAACCTTTGACCATCTCCGAACCCTTGACCATCCCAAACCAATCATCTCCGAACCCTTGACTATCCCAAATTTAACATCTCCAAACCCTTGGCCATCCCAAACCTACCATCTTTGAACCTCCACTCCCAAACCTATTCTTGCTAAATAGTGTTTTTACTAGATTACATATACATGATGAATAATATTGTTTTACTTATCAAATCCTAAAAAATAAATAAGACATACTTATTTTTCGATAAAATAATTTTCATCGAAAACATTTTCCTTTCCTACCATGTGAAACATCTCCGAACCCTTCACCATCCCAAACATACCATGTCCGAACCTCCACTCTCTAACCTATTCTTGCTAAATAATATTTTTACTAGATTATATATACATGTATATATGCTCATGAATAATATTATTTTACTTACTTATCAAATTCTAAAAGATAAATAAAAAATATACTTAATTTTTGATAAAATATTTTTCATTGAAAACGTTTTCCTTTCCTAATATGTAAAACGCCAACGCAGCAAACAGCCCTATAAATGAAACAAAGGTAAAAGAAAATGCGGTGAACGTGGATCGAACACGTGACCTTCAGATCTTCAGTCTGACGCTCTCCCAACTGAGCTATCCCCGCTTGTATGCTTTGATTACTTTGTTAGTATATTATACATAATTTAAACTCGCAATATCTGTTGGCTAATAGAAAAATCGATTATATTATTTGTGCTTTTTAAGCAAATTCAAGCTCTCTATTTCTCTGTCATTTTCATGGGGAAATTGATAATCTTTAACTTATTTCTGCACCCAAAATCAATCGACAAGCCTAAGGAGAGTTCAAGTTCGAATCCAAATGTGAAAAACTAAAATAAGAACCGTCAAATAATTCTTTTATCATCTTTATAACTAAATTATACACTCCTATATATGTCATCTGATGCAATATCAATAGAAATTTGGCGTTTAACATGTCCCTTGAGAAATTCCTCTTTCATTTGTTGATCCCTTAATTAACTTTCTTGGAATGAAATTGCATGATTAGTGCACGTAAATTTATGATTAATAAAACAGGATGCACTGCATTATGGTAAGAACTATCGGACTCATCTTGAATGCCTAGACACAAAGTGCTACTAGACACATTAATATGGTCCTAAAATACTCTTTTACTAATATTTTTTTCGTTTTAATTTATTTGTCTTAATTTTCTTTTTAGGTCATTTAAAAAAGAATATCTTTTTTTTGAGCAAATTACACCGAGAAACACTAAACTTAAAAAATTATCAAAAAAAAAATAGCCCTCGTTATATAGGCATGTATAGTTAGTGTATATTTGTGTATCATAATGTATATCAATGTATAACTCTTGTATAAGTAAATACATTGTATAGTAGTATAGTCAGTTTATATTTATGTATCATGATGTATATTTATTGTATAACTCACATATAAGTAATATACACAGTATAGTAGTGTATACTTTCTATAACTTTTGACAAGCTATATTGTATAGTCATGTATAGTTTCGCTGATTTTGGGTTATTTTGTATGTAAATAAAACATGTGCTACTTTTTTGTAAATTTCTTACATTTTTGTGTATATATATGTGTGTGTGTAATTTTTCCTTTTTTTTTAAACAAATCTTTTAGTTTCAATCTTTCATATGATATGTTTACCACCACACTAATAAAGGAATTTAAAGATCACAAGATTCAATTTATTTATTTTTACTTTTTAAAATTTTCTGCCAAATCAAAACAAGACAAACAAATTAAAATGAAGAAATAAATAACTCAGCAATCATATATATAAGTATTGACAAAATTTGGAAGAAGTACAATTTTAGATGATGATGATGAATATCATAGATATTATTGTATAGCTAGAAGGTTAATTTAATCTTTTGTATTATATTTACATATTATAAATATCTTTTATAATTGTTTAATATATCTACCAAGATAGTTATTGTTTCATGGTATCAAAGATCCAGGTGCTCTCTAACTCCTTTGCCCCTACATTTCATCATGGTTTCATCTACATCCCTCGATACTCAGGTTTCATCTACATCACTCGATACTCAAACTTCTCCTTCCTCTTTCATGGCCACCATTCCTATTGCGCCTCATATTCCAAATTTAGTTGTTTCTATTTCTAATATCAAAATCTTGATTCGTATCACCCTGATTATACAAACTACATGCTTTGGAGAGAGTTATTTCTTCCTGTGTTCAAAGGACATGGTGTCTATGGCTTCATCGATGGAAGTCATCCATGTCTGGAACCTACTCTTACCATGGAGAATGATGTTTCGACCGTTAATCCCATTTTTTTTTTAACAATGGGTCCAACTTGACTCTATTGTTTTGTCATTGATACAAGCCACAATTTCTCAAGAGATACTTGATAGCTATTATTCGTCCTAACCATACTCTTATTGTAGTGAGGCATGGCTACAGATTGAACGTCTTTTTCGTGATCATGCTAGTTTTCAAACTCTCCAACTCAAGGTTCATTTACATAAGCTTAAGAAAGTTTCCCTTTCTATTTCTGATTATGTGCACCGCCTCAAATCCGTTGGGGATGCCTCGACATCAATTGGTAATACTATCACTGATTCAGATCTTATTCTCCAAGTTCTTTTTGGCTTACCTATCGAATATCTCTCTGTTAGCTCTTCAACCTCTACCAGAGTTCCGCTTCCTACTTTTCTTGAGACTAGTTTTTTTTATTTCTTCATGAAACTCAATTAAATGGTTTTTCCTCTGATACATCAGATTCTTCTACTGCTTTACTCGCTAAATAGAATTCGTCTTCTCACAGACGTAGACATGGAAGAAATTCTAATGGTGGCCGTGGTAGAGGCCACAACAATAACAACAACAATGGCTATCATAGAAATTATTTCACTGCTCCTTCCCAATTTGCTCCAAGTCCACATGCTCCTTCGATTCTACCTAGGTCCTGCTCCGCACATTATTCCTTCTTTTATCCTAGTTATTCAACGACACCTTCTTTTCAATGTCATTATGTTTTCAACCTACTCATACTGCAAGAGATTGTCCATCTCTTGGTTCTAAAGCACTTTATTCTTATCTTCAATCTTCTTCCTTTGTACATTTATATATATTAGAAGTATAAAATAAGACGCGATAGCACTCAACACAAATCGATGAAAGAGGGATCGATGAATCAAAATGAAGAATTAAAATGAGGAGAAAATTGCAAAATACATGACATTGTTACCAAAGCCAAATTGTTGAATGATCCATGAATAAGTTAAAATTATAAGTGATTTATAGATATGGAAGTGTCATAAGTCAAAAGGATATTAAATAATATTTTATTTTATTTAGAACAAAATTTATCATCATATAATTAAGATTCATGTTAGAAATTAAAAAAAAAAGTCAAACAAAAAGGATTTAAAAAATATATTGACTAACCAATTAACTCTTTCAAAATATTTTCAACCATAAATAAAATATTTAAAAGATTTCATTAAAATCCTTTTTGGTTATTAAAAAATCAGACTTAAACTTGTCATCATATAATTCAACTCATGTAACGACTGATGGATCAAAAGTATATGAGGTAATATCCTAATTTGTTACACCTAGAATTTAGGAAAGATGGTTATTAAAATATCGGAACAAAATAAATCATTCTTTAATTAAGTTTAGTGCTTTGTTTAGGGTTTTTTTTTAGAATTTTGTATGTCGGTGAGGATTTTTTAAATTTTAGTATATGATAGGATTTAATTAGGATCTTTCAAGTTTCTACTTATATGGATTTACCATTCAATTAAAATATGTGATAAGATTCCAACTCATATAGATTTTCAATATAGTTAATATTAAAGGACAATAATAGAAGAAAAATGATGAAAAAATGATTTCTCTAAAGTTAAAGTCTTCTAACGAAAGTCAAAAAGTTCAAATAATATTTCTAAGGGTCTTCACACATACAGTATAAATATAGATATATATAGATTAGTTTTGTTCCTCTTATAAATACTCAAGTTTAACATGTAATAGTCCACGAAAGTTAGAATAATTTTGTCACTATAAAAATATTATATGATGGTGTTTGATTTATGTTTGATTAATTAGACATAAAATTTAAGAAAAAATAATTATCTTTTAATATATCATTAAAATGTTATAATCATAACATATGCCATTAAAAATGAAATAAAAGAAGACTTAAAGTTAAACTGATTTTAAATATATAAAAGTGAGCCACGGTTCAATTGGGTGCTTATTCAAAGTTGGATAGAGGAGTGCAATGAATTTCCAGTGAAATGATTATAATAAGTTATTATGATAAGAATAATTCAAATTAAATTTTAAAATTATTTTTATAATAAAAAATTATAGTAATTAATTATGTGATCGCTATCGTATCCATATTTAATTAAAACTTAGAATTCTATTAAAAAGAGAAAAACAACGTGCCTTTTCTGATTCAAGATTTGTGTTGGTTTTGGTCTCCCTTTTGGACTGAAAAAAGTTCTCCATAAGTAAAAGTTCTCTTAACTTTTCTAATTCTTTTAACCTAGAGAAAGAACATAAATTTTCTATACGATACTTTCCACTCAATTGTGGATTTGTTTAGGGTATTTGTTCAGTTTCAAGAGGTATTTATTGAATTAAATTTCAGAATATTTATGTTTTCTAGATCGTATGATTTACAAGTAAATAGAGATCATGAAGAAATTAATGATAAATTCTCAGATCTGTCAATGGTGGAATTGAAATTTGATATGAAATTTTTTATGTGTATTTTCCATGTTCAATTTGATATAAATTAAATTTGATGTTGTTGAAATTTGGTTTAGAGGATGAGGGATCACATATCAGAGTTGGTGCGGGATGTTGCTAAAATTTTGAACCTCGATGAATCAGGTTGGTTAATTTTATCAATAAATAATTCTTCATACTTATTTTTTTGTTCTTAGCACACAATTGTAGTGAAATATAGCAGAAGAAATGTATAATCGGGAGACCTTCTGTTAGCCCAAGATTGTTAACTAAGATCGGAAGATTCAACTAAAAAAGTAGAAGCTAGAAAGGAGAAGAAATATTTTGGAAAGGAGAACTTTATAATATAAGAAGACTCTTTGTTTTGGTTTTGGTTTTTCTTGGTTTACAAATGCCTAAGGTCACCTCTATTTATACTTGTCTAGGGATGGTTCTAGATATTGCATTTACAAGAAATATCTAGATATTATTCTCTAAATATCTAGATATTAACAAAACACTAGATTTTTCTACATATATCTTTTACAAATATCTAATATAAGACTATCTAGATTTTTCCTACACATCTTTTACAAATATCTAATATAAGACTATTTAGATTTTTCTTCTTAAGTACAAATATCAAAGATATGATTTTTATAAGATTCTAGAAAGTTTTACTAAATATCTAGGATATTTTTTCATCTCCAAAAATTCATTTTTATTCTTCACACTCCCCCTTAAAGTGATTTTTTGGAAACTATCCCAATCTTGTCAAGTAGGAACTCAAACGAGGCTTTAGGAAGTGACTTGGTGAAGATATCAACAATATTCTCCTGACTTCGTACTTCCAAAGTATGTATAGTTCCATCAAGAACTTTTTCTTGGATAAACTGATGTTCCACCTCAATATGCTTAGTTCTTGCATGAAATACCGAATTATTTGCGAGCTTGATAGCACTTTGATTGTCTCCAAATATTATAGTTGGCTTTGATATAGATAGATGCAAATCTTCAACAAGTCTTTAGAGCCATACACATTCTTGAGCAGTAAGAGCTGCTGCTTTATATTCTGCCTCTGTTGTTGGTAAAGAAACAGAGTCTTGTTTCTTGCTGCACCAAGAAATACCTGTTCCACTATATATAAAAATATATCTTGATGTAGATCTTCGATCGTCCATATCACCACCAAAATCGACATCGGTATAATCGATTAAAACCAAGTCATTCTTCTTTTGGAAGAATAGCCCCATATCTGATGTTGAGTTATATATTTCAATATTCTCTTTGCAGCTTCCAAGTGTGGCTTTCTTGGTGATTTCATAACTCTGCTAACATATCCAACAGAAAATGCAATGTCTGGCCTTGTAATAGTCAAATACAGAAGACTTCCAATT
>DF367468.1:3550-14397 GCA_000787875.1 Solanum virginianum | reverse complement strand
TCGTCCTTTGAACCGCACCTATCCACTAGCCAGCCAACAGGATCAAGAGGCGTCACCGAATGTGATTACAGGTATATTATTAGTGTACTCTCGAGATATGTATGCATTGATTGATCCTGGTTCCACATTATCGTATATTTCTCCTTTGGTTGCTACTAAGATTGAGATAGAGTCTGAGCCTATAGTGCCTTTTGATGTAGCTACAGCAGTAGGAGTGTCTATTATTGTCAGTCGAGTTTATAGAAACTATCTACACAATTAATATAGTCCGAACCAATAGAACCTTTCGAGGTTGTGACGCCGGTGGAAGAATCTATTATCATTAGCCGAGTTTATAGAAATTGTCCAGTATCTGTTTGTGACCGCTGTACTATGGCTGATTTGATAGAGTTGGATATGACCGACTTTAATGTGATAATGGGTATGGATTGGCTAGCTTCTTGCTACGCTAAGATTGATTGCCAAAAGAAGATAGTCCAATTTCAGTTTCCGGGAGAACTAGTTCTTGAATGGTCAGACAAGGTTGCATCGCCGAGGGGTAAGTTTATTTCATACCTCAAGGCTAGAAGAATGATTAGAAAGGGGTGTCTTTATCACCTGGTTCGGGTGCATGACTTGAATGCAGAAACACTGACTCTCCAAACAGTTCCAGTTGTTAAGGAGTTCCCAGATGTATTTCCAGATGAACTTCCAGGTCTTCCTCCCGAGCGAGAAGTGGAGTTTGTTATAGATCTATTGTCAGGCACTTAGCCTATCTCTATTCCTCCATACAGAATGGCGCCAGCTGAATTGAAGGAATTGAAGGAGCAACTGAGGGACCTCTTAGAGAAAGGCTTTATTCGGCCTAGCACCTCACCCTGGGGAGCCCCGGTATTATTTGTAAGGAAGAAGGACGGGTCACTGCGGATGTGTATTGACTACCGACAGCTGAACAAGGTAACTATAAAGAATAAATACTCCCTCCCCAGAATTGATTATCTATTCGACCAGTTGCAGGGAGCTAGGTAGTTCTCGAAGATAGGACTATGATCAGGTTATCACCAGGTACGGGTACGGGAAGATATCCCCAAAACAACAACCAGAACTCGATACGAGCATTATAAATTTAGAGTTATGTCTTTTGGGCTTACAAATGCTCCGGTTGTGTTTATGGATTTTATGAATCGGGTGTTCAGACTGTTCCTGGATGTGTTCGTGATTGTATTTATTGATGATATTCTGGTTTATTCTCGATCAGAAGGGGGCTATGCAGATCATTGAGGACAGTACTTGGCACTCTTCAGCACCAAAAGTTGTACACTATATTATCCAAATGTGAATTCTGGCTGTCTTCGGTGGCATTCTTGGGCCATATTATAGGAGCTGACGATGTTCGGGTAGATTCCCAAAAGATTGAGGCCGTAAAGAATTGGCCTAGGCCTACAACGTCAACTGAGGTACGTAGCTTCCTGGGACTAGCTGGATATTACAGGAGATTTGTAGAGAAATTCACTTCCATTGCAGTGCCTCTAATAAGGCTAATGCAGAAAGGGGCGAAATTCCAGTGGTCCGATGCTTGCGAGCGCAGCTTCCAGCTACTAAAGGAGAAATTGACTACAACTCCAGTTTTAACTCTTCTTGAAGGTCCAGATGGGTACGTGATTTATTGTGATGCCTCCCGTGTTGGTCTAGGATGTGTGTTAATGCAACACGGCAGGGTGATAGCCTATGCTTCCCGGCAGCTCAAGAAGCACGAGAAGAATTATCCTACCCATGACCTAGAGTTAGCTGCGGTGATCCATGCCTTGAAGATATGGAGACATTATTTATATGAGGTTCATGTTGATATTTATACTGACCATAAGAGTCTCCAGTATATATTTAAACAGAAAGAGCTGAACTTGCGATAGTGGAGGTGGTTAGAATTACTGAAAGATTATGATATCAATATTCTCTACCATCTAGGGAAAGCTAATGTCGTAGCAGATGCACTTAGCCGCAAGTCTATGGGTAGTTTGGCTGACACACCTCCAGCGAAGAAGGAGATGGTTCATGACACTTATTAGTTAGCTAGTCTAGGAGTTCGTCTGGCAGATTTTGGAGACATAGGGGTTTCTGTTCAAGGTACGACTGGATCTTCCGTTATAGAGGAGATTAAGCGGCGTCAGTACGAGGATCCTATCTTAGCTCAGTATAGAGACATAGCCCTAAAAAAGGGACAGACCTCATTTGAACTCTCCCCCGAGGGAACTTTGCTATTCATAAACAGATTGTGTGTACCAGATATTGCAGGGTTGTCACATTATGGGCGAAGCACACTATGCCCGCTATTCTATTAACCCTGGGTCGACAAAAATGTATCATGACCTCAGATGCTTATATTGGTGGGACGGCATGAAAAGAGATATAGAAAAGTTTGTTGCTCAGTGCCCGAACTGTCAGCAAGTGAAGATTAAGCATCACAAGCCTGGCATGTTATTACAGGAAATGAAGATATAGACGTGGAAGTGGGAGATGATCAATATGGACTTTATTATAGGCTTTCCTCGCACCCCATAAAGGTATGACTCTATTTGGGTTATTGTTGACCGACTAACAAAATCAGCTCATTTTCTTCTAGTCTGGACCACCTATTCAGTCGAGGATTATGCCAGACTGTATATCAGGGAAATTTTGCGCCTTCATAGTGTTCCCATATCCATTATCTCCAATCGAGGCGCTTAGTTTATGGCAAATTTCTGGCAGTCATTTCAAGCAGGCTTGGGGATGCAGGTGAGTCTTAGCACAACATTCCATCCCCAGTCTGATGGGCAAGCCGAGCGTACTATCCAGACACTGGAAGATATGTTGCGGGCCTGTGTGATTGATTTCTAAGGTAGATGGGATGATCATTTACCGTTGATTGAATTTGCTTATAATAATAACCACCACTCTAGCATTCAAATGGCACCGTATGAGGCGTTGTATGGTAGAAAGTGTCGATCACCGATCGGTTAGTTCGATGTTGGCAAGACTAAGTTAATTGGAGCGGATATGATCCAACAGGCAGTAACTAAAATTACTGTGCAGTAAATTTCTCAATCTTCAAGACCCATATGTATAATCACTTTAAATCATGCAATTGATCCAACAGGCAGTAGATAAAGTGAAACTCATTCAGGAGCAGTTGTTACCAGCCCAGAGTCGACAGAAGTCTTATGCAGATAACCGCCATCGACAATTAGAGTTTCAGGTTGGAGACTAGGTATTCCTAAAAGTATCACCCATAAAAGATGTTATGAGATTCGGTAAGAAAGGAAAGCTCAGTCTAAGGTATATTGGCCCATATCTGATCATCCGCAGAATAGGCAAGGTTGTCTACGAGTTAGATCTCCCAGCTGATTTGGAAGGAGTACACCCGGTATTTCATGTTTCTATACTTCGTAAATGTGTTGGTGATCCTTCCAGAATTTTTTCTATGGATGATATTCAAGTTACTGAGGAGCTGACTTATGAAGAATAACCCATAGTTATACTAGATCTTCAGGTAAGAAGGCTACAAAATAAAGATGTGGCTTCGGTGAAGGTACTATGGAGGAACAATAACAGAGAGGAGATAACCTGGGAAGCGGAAGAGCAGATGAAAAAGAAATACCCTCGTTTATTTTCCGTACCTACAGTTAATTCAATTTCTTACTTAACTGTATTGTGTGATAGCTAAATTGTTGGTTGTGGAACGGGGTGTTGCGATAATTGAAAAAAAAAGGGAGAAGAAGAAAGAAAGAAACTTCTCCTAAGTTGCTTACATATCTTGTGAGGCTAGTTTAACATTTGAGGACAAATGTTCTAAGGGGAGGAGAATGTTAGACCTAGTATGTCCTTACTTAGTTTGACTAGAAAAAGTTTGGGGATCAAAGTGTAATTTTTTTTGAAGTTAGGGGCTTGAAGAAAGTTATAGTTGTCCCATATGATTTATGTTAATTTTTGGTTGGACCAAGTGGGGTATAGGACCACACTTGGCATGTCTTAAATTAATATGATATATATGTATACTTATAAGTTAATCTACACAATTCCAAAGCATTTTCCACACTTAGCAAAAACAATTAGAAAACAAGAAACCTTGAAGCACAAGAGCAAAAGCTCTCAGCTTGGCACCAAGGAAATCAAAATTTCCTTTTCTTCCATTCAAAGCTATTTTAGTGGTATAAACCTATTATTTTGGGCCTTTTAAGTCACTTGGAGTAGTGGTTGGAGCAAGAAAACATTTGGTTGCTCACTTTTGGAACCCTAGCCCAATTGAAGGGTTGAAGTATTAAGGTGAGAATTTATCTTGTTTTATATGTTATTAAGCTTGTATATATGTTGTAGTATGTTGAAATGAAAGAAAATCATGAAGATAGCATGTTAAAAGTGAGTTGTGTATGTTAAGGTTGGGGGCCGAATTTGGTATGCATGATTATAGTATTATATTGTATTGGAACCATGAGTTTATGTTTAATTAGCATGAATATGATCCTTGTGGAGTGAAGGGAGTGTTGGAAATTATCTATGGGTATATATAGGGTGTGGCCGAAATCCTTGGAATGGTAGTACATATTGATACATTGTATTATTGTTGTGGTAATGTTGTTTAAGTTGGTTGTTGTTGTTGTGGGACTATTATTGTTGTTGTTGTTGATGGAGCCGAGTTGAGTCTCGGGGTAGCCTATGTTTTAGGGGAAGTGCTGCTGAAAATTTTGTAAAATTGGGGGCAAATTTAGAATTGAAGGTCCAAAAAGTCCTTTAGCTAATCGTTTGGCGTTATTGTGACTTGTTTGTAGACATTGGACATCCGGAAGTATAAGTTGGATTGGCTTTGCATTTGGATTCAGTTTGGAGAAGGGATTGAGGTATATAAAGCATTCCGTTCTTTGGCATGACTTAGACAAACGTAGATAATGATATGAGTCTCAGAAGATCCCCTTTCTTTGTAATTTGGGCTTTAATGTGTCTTATGTTCGTTCTTTGACATTCTTGTAAAAATTAGTCATATCCTTATCTCTTGTGTCTTTGAAGTTCATAAATGGTAAGAATATGAAAAATTTGATAAGTTTGAAAGACTTTATGTTCTAATAGTTTTAAAAATATAAATGCTCGTAACTTCTGATAGAAAGCCCGAAATGCCTTGAAAACCATTTTGAAATGTTTCATAGTAGTTTGTATGATCCAGGGAAAGTATATTCCTCCAAAGTCGGGCTAGTAACACCTTTCTAGGCAAAACTTGGTAACTTTAAAAGAATTTAGAATAAATAATATTTTATCTTCGAATATGAATATTTTACTTATCTTTTGGATTTATGATACTGATTTTATACATATGATTACTCACGATTCTGCTCATGCCTATTATGATATCGTTCACCGATTCCCGGGCCGATTGTAGTCGTACGCATTATGATACATGTATGTTCCGTCGTTATGCTGTGTTTGGTAAGTTGGCTTTGCCCAAGGGCCGGGCTTTGCCTAGTTGGTGTGATGCAATAATTGGCTTTCGAATGTGTTTGTGTTATGTGACGAAGATTTAGTTCGGAGATTTGAACTTTCTGGTGTTACGTTATTGATGGCGCGTGCCTATAGGCACCATCATTCTGGTTCGTTAGGCATGATTTGGTTTTTTTTTAAAACTAAATGTTTGATGTTTTAGATATGCACTTGATTTCCATACTTTTGTTTTGGATTATTACTTTGATTTATATTCTGTACGTCCCGTTTTACATATTCGTTACGTATTTCGTACTGACCCCCCTTTGTTTCGGGGGCTACGTTTCATGCCCGCAGGTACCGACATACAGGTTGCTGATCCCCCAGCTTAGGATTCCCACCTGTAGTTTGAAGTGCTCCTTTTGCTTCGGAGCCTACGTTTGGTATATACTCTTATTTAATTATTTTGCATATACGTCCATTCGAGGGTACGACGGGGCCTTGTCCCGTCCTATGATTTTGTTAGTCTGTATAGAGGTCTGTGGACGCATATTTATGTGGGTTGTCCCCAGTTTGTATGACTAGACCTACTTGTTATGTTTGATTGCAGTTTTACCCGCCTAGAGGCCTTGTCAGCCCGTATATATAAGTTTGGTATTTTGTTAGATCTGTCTGGATTCTGTTGGTACTTTCTGGTATGCAGGTCATTTTGGGTTAGTCAGTAAAACAAAGGAAACTCTGCCAAAATTTCTGTAAAAATAAGATATATGTTAACTTCTGGCTTTGTGTCTGTGTCTGGGTGCCCCAATCGGGCACTAGTCACCGAACAGAATAACATATACATATACATATGGCCGACAAGGCCACCACGACAATTAAAACCGCTCAACATACACTTTATACATGTACAGTCATACAAACTGGCACGACCCACATACACAGGCGTCCACAGACCTCTAACGAACAAACAAAATCACAGGACGGGACAGGGCCCCATCATACCCTCAAATAAAAGTATATGCAAAAATAATAAACAAGAGTATATACCAAATGTAGGCTTTGAAACAAAGGGAGCACTTTAGACAGCAAGTGGGAATCCTAAGCTGGGGGGTCACCTACCTGTACGTCGGTACCTGCGGGCATGAAACGCAGCCCCCAAAGAAAGGGGGGTCAGTACGAAGTATGTACTGAATATGTAAAACAGAAAGTACAGAATATAGACATGAATATTAATTAGAACAAAAGTGTGGAACGCAAACACGTAACCAAGCATATGAAAGTAAAAAAAATATAATTAGAGTAACAATGAAAGCAAAATTATAGTAAACCGGTGCATATCTAAAACATCCAAAATACTCACTTTCCAAGATATCAGATGCGTATCCAAAATATCAAGATACTCACTTTTCAAAATGCACAGAGTAGGGACTGAGGAATAACTGAAACAAAAGTGTAGAAAGCCAGTGTATATAAAAAAAATCTCAAACGTCTACCTTCAATATTCAAATCATACGTAACACCAGAAAGTTGCACATTTCCGAATTCCCGTCATAAAACAAACATAGAATAGGTGAGCCAGGCGTCCCTATACTCATAGATCCTAATACAGAAATGGCATAGTGCAAAAGTTGGGCCGCTCGAATTATCGAATCGCGCCCACTAAGGATATATCCTGGACTGCTCGAATTATCGAGTTGCGCCCACTAAAGATACATCCTGGACCACTCAGATTATCAAGTCGCGCCCACTAAAGATATGTACTGGACCGCTTGGATTATCGAGTCACGCCCACTAAAGATATATTCTGGACCGCTCGGATTATCGAGTCGCGCCCACTAAAGATATGTATTGGACTGCTCGGATCACGAGTCACGTCCTCTAAGGGTATATCTTGGGCTGCTCGGACCACGAGTCACGCCCACAAAAGATATGTTCTGGACCACTCGGATCACGAGTCGCACCCAGGCATAATACTATCATCGGAGCATATCATAAGGCATACAATCAGTATCACAAATCCAAACGATGAATATAATAATCATACTCCAAACCAGAATACTAATTATTTCAAATTCTTTCAAAGCTTACAAAACTGCAAAATAGTCTTAGATGCAAATCTCAGACGAAATTTTATATTAATCCCTGGGTAATCAGCAATCATGGGAAAAATTGATCAGTGGCTAAATACTTCAGAAAGGTTAAACCAAATCACAGTACATATAAAAATGGGGAACACTAAAAGAAGGATGAGATATGCTATAAGATCAGATGGTAGTGCATGTATTTGAATTCATCCTTGAACTCTACAAAATAGGTGGATAAGCATCATCACACCTTATTTCGCATAACTCCACAAACAAACTTAGTATCAAACAAAGAAAACTAAAACCAAACCAATAAACCAACTTAACATTATTGTTAAGGAAGAATCAGATATATTGAGTCAATCACCACCTTGCAAACCCAATAAATTGGATGCAACTTAAAACTGGGGTGACAACAACTATCACCATTTTCCCTTTTCACTACAAAAAAATCAACCAAATAAGCACAACAAACAGAGTAACTATTCATACTAATGTTATTAACATATAATAAAAGTGTATTTTCCACTATAACTTAAACATGCAGTTTATAAATAATAGAACAACAGCATTGCAGAGATCTTATCACATTACAAATATAATCTTCTTTAGTAGAAGAGGTGTAAAGTGAGCAAAACTAATGCAAACCAAAAACTAAGGTGAAATCTAATGAGCAGCCACGAACAAACTGCGTAACTAAGTATTAAAGAGAAAATAATAGATGCAGCAGCGGCAACCAGTACACAGACCGATGTAACCTAGAAACTAACAGGTCCAGCAATAGCAACTAGTAAACCAAGAGACTTCAATCTAATATAGTTCCACACCGCAGCAATTTACAGACTCCAATCTAACACAATTTCTTAACACAGCAGCGATCTTTTAATAGTTCCACATCATTAAAAAAATAGAAAACAAAGAAGAGCTTGTCAACCATCAGTCTACAGACGCAAGCTAGCCATTCTAAATTAACTGAATTAGTAGCAATCTAAGCAACACACCAGCAATCAATAAATAAGTAGCTACTATTAATCGACAACTAAAACTTAATAGCAACCAAACTCAGCCATCAGTAGCAACTGAACTCAGCAGCAATCTCAACAACTAAACGAGTTGCTAGTTTAATTAAATGAAAAAAAATTCCAAGTATCTTAACAGTTCAATTAAATGAAAGTTTTTCCAAGTATCTTAAGGAACATACAAACTAACTAAACACTTACTCTTGTTTAATAGGTACCCATTCCTTCCATAAAAGTACTGTTCTTTTTTTTTTTTGCAGAAAGAGTTGTTATGCAAGTTTATCACAGTTATGGACAGTTCTTGACACTCTTTATCAAGCTAAATAAGGACAATTGTAGCACTCTGAAGTTGATAGACAAATATTCTATAGGGTAACGTAACAACAACCAGGTTCAAATAAGGCCAGTCATACCCTATAATTCACAAGCTGGCATATATTATTTAGATCACTCAGACGACTAACATTAACTGACCGTCATTTTGCCATTCAAACAAGTCCCCTTCCCAAATGAAAGATCATTTTATTTAATTGTAAGTTGACCCTCGATAATCTCTACTTACGATATATGGAAACTTTATCCCTGTCACTTTTTGTTCATTCCAAAGTTATATGCTTCACAGCTAACACAGATATGTGAGCAAAGATAATATCCAATCCAGGACAATCTTTGGTTGACAACAATATAGTCTTTACCCATCAAACTAAGACTAGGAAAATGAACTGAGGCAGTGTCTGTTTGGTATACAGAGACTTGACTAATAAGAAATTTTTGAAAATATAAATTAGCTTGTTAGTTTCATATGCCACAAGCATTATTCTGGTCAGAACTTATCACTTTTTTTAATCTATAAACTTAAAGAATTTCATAAATGAACAGTACTAAGATGATGGTTCACATTAACAAAAGGATTCAAGAAGTAACATCAGACTTCACCAATTCAGAAGAAGACCGAATCTAATAGCTTACAGTTGTCCTATAGTTTAAGCAATGGTGGAACCTCCTTTATCAGCCAGATCTAAAGCATCTTCACTAACTAGTAGTATCAGCTACCCTTTAACTTTCAAGAAATGCTCAATGACATCATCAACCAGATTGTCCAAACTCAGTATGTAACCACGAAGACTTTCTGAAAGCCCAAATGCTTGAAAATTTTCAGTAAATTCTAGGCATAGTAAGCTTACCCAGATGTGATTGACTCTATGGATTCACATCAAGAATTTGAGAAGAAGATAAGATTTTTTTTCCAGATGTTTTAGAAGAAGATGAAGATGAGATTTTTCTTTTTTTTTTTTCTAGATGTTTCTAGCTGGTTTTGTTTGCTTCCTTTTTTTTCTTTATTTTTGTTTTTGTGACTAAGTGTCGGAGATAACAAGATAATGATCTTGTATATGTGAGACATCTACATATATATATATAAGTAAACAAAAGAAAATATCTTGGTCCCATCAAACACTTGTGCCAATTAGAACATAACAAATTTAAAGTGGGGCAACGCCTATTTCCTTCAAGGCTCCAAGTTATGAAAACTCCATCTTGGTCCCTAAACTTTTCCTAATTGAACCGATTAAGGACATACGGGGTCTAACAACAAATAATCCAAAAACTATTAAAATATAATTTCAATGACTTAGGAGAATTTAATATGCATATAACTGAATTATTAACAAAAGGATATATATAAGAAAGCAATAGCAAACATACAACCCATCATTTATAGTCAACAAGCATAGTGAGCAAAAACGAGGAAAAAGTAGAATGGTTATAGATTATAGAAATTTAAATGCAAAATTAAAAACATATAATTACCCGATTCCAAATAAAATACTAAAAATCAGACAAATACAAGGATATAATTATTTTAGTAAATTTAATTGTAAATTATGATTTTATCATTTAAAGTTAGAGGATGAATCTAAAAAATTAACAGCATTTATGGTACCACAGGGATTTTATGAATGGAATGTATTACCATTTGGATATAAAAATGCACCAGGTAGATTTCAGCATTTTATGGAAAATTATTTTTCAAAATTACATAATTGTATAGCTTATATTGACGATATACTATTATATTCAAAAACATATGATGAACATATATGTTTATTAGAAGAGTTTATTGATATAGTAGATAATTCAGGAATTAGTCTAAGCCAGAAAAAGTGGAAATTATGCAAAATCAGATAGAATTCTTAGGAATACAAATAGATAAAAATGGTATTAAGATGCAACAACATATAGTACAAAAAATTGTAAATTCAGATGAAATGTTAGACACAAAAAAGAAATTACAATCCTTTTTAGGATTAGTTAACCAAGTTTG
>DF367473.1:8949-19531 GCA_000787875.1 Solanum virginianum | reverse complement strand
CATAGAGAACATAATTCCCAAGTTGTCCCTAAAATTGAGTGTTTCCTCACTAATTTGCCACTTACTAAAGTTCTAGAAATTTTCCCTTAGAAATTTCATGAAACCATATAGAAATATTTGTACACATCCCTGCATACACACTTTGCTACAACTATTTGTGTTGACAATATTACCCCTTGCATTCCTCCCGACTGTATTTAAATTCACAATTTTCCAATATTCAAAACGTAGATTTCAATTCCATAAGTTGGTCCAGCGTACCAAAGTATAGGTTCTAACAGATATGAATTATAATTAATATGTTTATATTTTCTATTAAATATAATTCAAATAATAAAATATTTACTTACCGTTGTTTTTGTTATTTGAGACTTTTAGTAAGAGAACAAACATAGTAGTTTCAATAACTTGGGTCGTATACTTGAACGCTATTGTTTATATTGACTACCAATTTATAATTCTTTTAGGCAGAGGTTGTAGAGACGTATTTTGAAAGCTCCTTCAATTTTTAAATAAACACATATATTAATTCCAAGCATGCATATATACAAACAAAAACTGAAGCCAATAAAAATACAAATAAATTATGAACCAACATGCATATAAATTGTGGGATAATATAATATTATGAAATAGAATAAAAAAATTATTACCTCTAAATCTATCGGTGTACAAATGTTTTGCTTTGACGTGAATATAAATTTACTCCAATAATGTATTTTAGTATTATTGTCTAATTAAAATTAGTATTGGACGGTAGAACTCCAATAATGACCATGCGCGTAATGCGTCTTTCAATGCTCCATTCACAAATTTGAGATCGGATTTGCGATTAGCGCAAAAAATTGAGTGAGAAAATGATCTCGAGTCAATTTTAGAGCAACCGAGGAGAATTAAAATTTTCGCTAATTAAATTCCAGACAATGAGGTCTCCACGCCCAGGGCACAACACGCCTGAGACGTAGAGCCACACTTGGAATTTTCTTCAAGTTTCAACGGAAATTTATTTTCGCAAAAAAAGTGAAAATACACATGTCTGTGACCCAGGCATGACGTGAACATGTTGTATTAAGCGAAACATACATGTTCGCGCCCCTGGCGATGCGGACATGTAGTACTAGGCAGAGACTTTTTCTTTCATTTAAGGAGGGGTAGTTTCGACCTTTCCCACCCTTCTTAGACTTTAAGTAGTCGATTTCCACTCGATTTATTCATAAAAATGCTTTACCCTCTTCATTAACGTTAGAAAAGTTCATGAAAATCCAAGCGTAGAATCAAGAACCCAGCTAGGGTTTTAAGAACCTCTTCAATTCTTCCAAGAATTTGAATTCTCAGGAATGTAAGGCTATCCAAAAGTTATCCTCGTACTATTTTGAAACTTAAATCACTAGTTTCTATTTAAGATTTTAGTTACAAGTTGAGATTAAAGTTCCTATATTTCTTGTAAGTTTATTAAAGTATTGTTCATGCATAAAATCTTGGTAAGTATCATGACTCTTGTT
This sequence comes from Solanum virginianum, assembly GCA_000787875.1. Lineage (NCBI taxonomy): Eukaryota > Viridiplantae > Streptophyta > Magnoliopsida > Solanales > Solanaceae > Solanum > Solanum virginianum. Next base: position 18,029 of record DF367473.1, on the reverse strand, counting down.
GGTTATACAATTGAATCAAGATATTGAAACAAGATTTATAACTATGGATGAAATTATGAGAACTCTTTGATGTATTTCATGAAAAGTTTTAAAGTTTATAGTTTTGAGTAAGTCTATGAAGTATTTGAAGTTCTTGCTTTTGCATAATATCTGAAAAATAAAGACTATGTTAAAATACCTTGCATTGAATATACAACTTTTCGACAAAGAAAAGAGTTGAGTTGAGCAAAAGTTTAGGAAAAGGTAAGTTGGGCTAAGTCTCCTAATGATCAAAGATATATTTTGAGAATTATTATTCTTTAAGTTATGAGCACTATATAAGTTATTTTGTAGTAGTATTAAGCACCGATATGAGTGAGCATAGAATTAATAACTTGAACTCATAAACTATGTAGCCAGTGTAGGATAGGATTGTACCAAGGTATATCTCCTCACTTGCCTGCCACTGAGATGGCCCAGTTTTGGGATGGATGTACTCCCCTAGACTTTCATCCCCTACCCCAGCAAAGTATGGGATGGCTCTGGCAACGTAGGCAAGACATTGTATCACCATAAAGCTCATAGTAGTGGTTGTCGGTTAGAGAAACTCTCCAAATTAAAGCAAGTTATGTTTTTCATACAAATTTTCAGCATGTTTATTTTTAACATGTTATTTTCAGCATACATAGTACTTATTATATGATTACTTCATTCTGAGATATGATTTATGTATTTTGAAAAATGTTGCATTACCTTGAGTTTTGTTTTGACCATTTTACATACAGTATATTCCACGTATAGACATCCTTATGACCTGTATCATTTTATGATGAAGACACAGGTGACAGAATCCTTGGTGAGACATAGATATCGGTGAGGTCCCATCTCAGTCAGGGGGCTCTTGAAGATATCTATATCTCTTTTTAGCATTTTATATAATTGTGGCTACCTTGGGGCCTGTCCTGGTAGTCGTCCAGATTATTCCAGTTAGAGGTTCCATAGACGATGTGTTAAGTATTTCAGTTATTGCTTATTTCCGTTATTGTGGAGATACTCCTCACTCCAGTTTTATTCAGACAGTTAAGAAGTTTTATACTTGTTCTTTAAAGTCTTTCCACCATGAATTAAGTCTTCCGCTGAGTAAGTAGCTAGGGCAAGTGGTTCGCTTGGGACCAACAAGGTTCTGAGTGTCATTTACGTCTAGGGTGTAGACTCGGGGCATGACAAACTTGGTATCAGAGCAAAGAGTTCAAGAGTCCTAGGGAGTCTATGGAACCATGTCTAGTAGAGTCTGTATTATGGGTAAGAAGCACGCCATATCTATAATAAGGAGGCTACAGGACATTAGGAAAAGTCACCATCATTTGTTAATTCCTCCTCGTGCTTCAGAATTTACCTCTATCAATCCCCTTCTAACTCATGCGTTCATGCCTTATTTTTCAGAACATGCTTCCAAACACAGTGCTGACGGACCAGTTAGGGGCAGAGGGCACCCAGCCAGGAGAAATGCAAACCAGTCTGGCCCAGTTCCTAAGGGACCTAGAGGTCCAGCTGTGTCTATTGAGCAGCCATAGCAAGTAGATATCTCTAATGCTGAGCTCTACCAGGCCATCCATACTTTGACTCGGGTAGTTACTACTCAGGAAGGCCGCCAGGGAGATGGTATAAATTACAGACCAGATATCGCCAGGGTTCGTAAGTTATTGAGGATGAACCCACCTGAATTCACGGGGTCTAATGTGAAGGAGGATCTTGAGAACTTTATTGAGAAGCTCCAAAAAGTGTTTCAGGTTATGCACATATGTGATGCTAAGCGGGTTGAGTTGGCTACTTACCAGCTCAAGGGAGTAGCTAGCCTCTGGTTTGATCAATGGAAAGGAGGCAGGGTAGAAGGGGCACCAGCTTTGAGTTGGGCAGTGTTTGAGGAGGCCTTTCTGGGATAGTACTTTCCCAGAAAGATGAGGCAGGCTAAGGTGAGGGAATTTCTGAATCTGAAACAGGAGAATATGAGTGTGTAGGAGTACAACCTCAAGTTTAGTCAGTTGTCCTGTTATGCTCCCACTATGGTGGCAGACATGCGTACTAGGATGGATTTGTTTGTGTCAGGATTCTCTTAGATGACTAAGAGAGAGGGAAGGAATGCTATGTTGATTTGGGATATGGGCATAGTCCATTTGATGACTTATGCGCAGCAGGTAGAGGAGGAGAAAATGAAGGATAGAGAAGAGTTCAAGAGCAAAAGGGCCAAGACATCAAGCCAGGAGACTAGTAAGAGAGGGGCTGGAGGTGGAAATCACTAGTCCTTTCAGCCTAAGATATTTGGACCAGCACCTTTACTTGCTAGTTCACCTGCACTGAGGGACAGGAATGAGTAGGGATCATAGAACCGTAGTTTCTCGGGTAGCATATCATAGGGTAGCATAGCTCAAGGATCAAACCCTTATCCCATTTGCGATAAATGTGGCAGGTCTCATCCCGGAGAGTGTCTTATGGGCACGAATGGTTGCTTCAAATGTGGTCAGGTGGGATATTTCTTGAAGGATTATCCTATAGAGAGGCAGAACATAAGAGATAACAAATCACAATTAGATTCTTTAGCACCACAGGGTAAGCCAATTCAGAGTGGCAATACATCAAGAGCAGGCGGGGGCACAAACTGCTTATATGTTATGGCCACCAGATAGGAGCAGAAGAACTCACCAGATGTGGTTACTAGTATGCTAAAAATCATTACTTATGATGTCTATACATTGTTAGACCCAGGTGCCACTTATCATTTGTGACTCCCTATGTAGCCATGAAGTTTGGGGTCAGTCCAGAATCTCTTCTTGAGCCTTTTAGTGTTTCCACTCCTACTTGAGAGTCCATCTTAGCCCAAAGAATTTATAGGGGTTGCCCAGTATCAGTTTATCATAAGAAAATTGTAGATGATTTGGTTGAGCTAGAGATGGTAGATTTCTATGTCATCCTAGGCATGGATTGGCTTCATGCCAGCTATGCTTCTATAGAATGCAGCACCAGAGTAGTCAAATTTCAGTTTCCTAACAAACCAGTCCTAGAATAGAGGGGTAACTCAGTTTTTCCTAAGGGTCAGTTTGCCTTGTATTTCAAAGCCAGAAAGTTAATTTCAAAATGGTGCATATACCTCCTATTCAGAGTTCAAGATTCTCGTGCCAAGGCACCATCTCTTCAATTTGTCCCAGTTGTGAATGAGTTCCCAGAAGTTTTCCCTGAGGATCTTCTCAGAGTCCCTCTTGATAGGAAGATAGACTTTGGGATAGATACCCTCCCAGCACTCAACCCATATCATTCCTCCATATTACGGCTCCTTTGGAACTAAAAGAGTTGAAGTTGCAACTGAAATATCTCTTAGACAAGGGTTTCATTAGACCAAGTGTCTCACCTTGGGGTGCTCCAATTCTTTTCGTGCATAAGAAGGATGGTTCTCTTCGAATGTGCATAGATAACCTTCAATTAAATAAGGTCACCATAAAGAACAAGTATCCTCTTCCCAGAAATGATGACTTATTCGACCAACTTCAGGGTGCTACTTATTTCCCCAAAATATATCTCAGATCTAGGTATCATCATTTTAAAGTTAGAGAGAGAGACATTCCTAAGACAGCTTTCAGAACCCGCTATGGTCATTATGAGTTTTTGGTCATGTCATTTGGATTGACGAATACACAGCAGCGTTCATGGATCTTATGAACAGGGTTTTGAGGTCGTACCTAGATATGTTCGTCATTGTGTTTATAGATGACATCTTGATCTATTTTCGTAACAAGGAGGAGCATGCTGACCATCTTAGAATTATCCTTCACACCCTTAAGGATCAGCAACTTTATGAAAAATTCTCCAAGTATGAGTTTTGGTTGACATCTGGGCCATTTCTGGGGCACATTGTGTCTTGTGAAGGTATTCAGGTCGATTCCCAAAAGATTAAGGCTGTAAAGAATTGGCCAAGGCCCACAATCCTAACAGAGATAAGGAGTTTATTGGGCTTGGCGGGGTACTACAGACGGTTCGTAGAGGGATTTTCTTCTATCTTAGCTCCTTTGACTAAACTCACTCAGAAGAAGGCTACGTTCGAATGGTTAGAAGCTTGTGAGAAGAGTTTTCAAGAGTTTAAAATCAGGCTGACCACAGCCCCAGTCTTATCCCTACCCGAAGGTGTTGATGATTTTGTGGTATATTGTGATGCTTCCAGAATTGGGTTGGGATGCATATTGATGTAGAGAGGCAAGGTGATAGATAGCATACGTCTCCAGAGAGCTTAAGACTCATGAGAAGAACTACCTAACTCATGATCTTGAGCAAGCTCTTGTGGTGTTTGCTCTACACATTGTACTAGGTAGAGACTTTTTCTTTCATTTAAGCAGGGGTAGTTTTGACTTTTTCCACCCTCCTTAGACCTTAAGTAGTCAGTTTTCACTCGATTTATTCATAAAAATGCTTAGTTGAATTTGAGGTAGAGAAAGTGGTTGGAACTGCTGAAAGACTATGACATGAGCATCTTCTATCACCTAGGTAAAGCTAATGTAGTTGTTGATGCTCTTAGTAAGTCCATCATGGGAAGCACTGCTCATATTAACAACAGAAAGAAAGAATTAGCTAAAGAGGAGCACAGACTAGCCCATTCGGGGGTGCAGATTGAAGATTCCAATGAAGGTGGTGCCATTATTAAAAATGGGGTGGAGTCATCCTTAGTGGTGGAGATGAAAGAAAAGCAAGACAGGATCCAATCCTCCTTTGGTTGAAAGAAGATGTTCAGAAGCAGAAAGTATTAGTATTTGCAAAAGGGGGAGATGGAGTCTTGAGGTACCAAGGCAGGTTGTGTGTGCCAAGTGTTAACGGCCTTAGAGATAGGGTCTTGGCTGAAGCTAATAATGCCAGTAACTCTATTCACCCTGGTGCAACAAGGATGTATATATATTTGCGAGAAGTCTATTGGTTGGGTGGCATGAAGAGGGATATTGCAGAGTTCGTGTCTAGATACCCAAATTGCCAGCAAGTTAAGGTAGAACACCAAATGCCTTGTAGTGTGGCCCAGAACATTGAAATCCCATAATGGAAGTGGGAATCATTAACATGGACTTCATAATAGGCCTACCTCGATCCCGTAGATAGCATGATTCAATATGGGTTATAATAGATAGAATGACCAAGTCAGCTCATTTTCTACCTGTCAAGACAACTGATACAGCTGAGGACTATGCCAGACTTTATCTTAAGGAGAGTGTTAGGCTGAACAGGGTCCTTATATCCATCATTTCAGACAGGGGAGCTCAGTTCACAGCACAGTTTTGGAAGTCCTTTCAGAAAAGTCTTGGTACAAAGGTGAATCTTAGTACAGTCTTCCATCCACAGACAGACGGACAAGCGGAGTGAACCATACAAACCCTTGAGCATGTGTTGAGAGCGTGTGTGATAGACTTTAAAGGTAATTGGGATAATCACTTACCCTTGGTTGAGTTTTTCTATAATAATAGTTTCCAAGCTAGCATACAGATGGCATCGTATGAGGCCCTATATGGGAGAAGGTGTAGATCACCCATTGGGTGGTTTGAAGTTAGTGAGACAGGGTTGATAGGACCTGATCTAGTGTAGCAGGATATGGAGAACGTGAAGGTCATCCAAGAAAGGGTAAAGACATCCCAGAGTCGGCAAAAGTCTTACACTAATGTTAGGAGGAGAGATTTGGAATTTGAGGTAGGTGATTGGGTGTACCTAAAGGTATCCCTAATGAAAGGGTTTATGAGATTCAAGAAAAAGGGGAAGCTCAGTCCATGATATATTGGTCCTTACCAGATTCTGAAAAGGGTTGGTAGTATTGCTTACGAGTTGGAGTTACCAGCAGAGTTGAGTGTTATACATCTGATATTTCATATTTTCATGCTTAAAAAATACTTGGGGTCCCTCTCTAGTTGTCCCTGTTAAAAGTGTTGGAATTAAGGATAATTTGTCCTATGAAGAAGCCCCGGTGCAAATATTAGACTGACAAGTTTGCAAGTTAAGAACCAAGAAGATTACTTTGGTAAAAGTATTGTGGAGAAACCAATTTGTGGAAGAAGCCACATGGGAAGCAGAAAAAGATATGAAGGCCAAGTATCCACACTTATTCGTTGGCCTGAATGAGGATCTTGAAGGTAAATTTTCATAATCGATTTCGAAGACTTATGTTTGTTTAAGTTCAGTAATTTGGTTGTCTTGAGCCAACTTTTTTAATATCGTTATCATTCAAGGACGAATTATCCCAAGGGGGAGATATTGTGACACCCGACGAAATTGTCAAAATACCCTTAGAAATAAACGTGCGTGTAATGCGTCTTTCCATGCTCTATTCGCAAATTTGAGATCGGATTTGCGATCAACATGAAAAATTGAGTGGAAAAATGATCTCAACTCAATTTTAGAGCAACCAAGGTGAATTAAAATTTTTGCTAATTAAATTTTGGACAGTGAGGTTTTCGCGCCTAGGGTGTGACATGCCTAGGATGCGGAGCCACACTTAGGAATTTTTTTCAAGTTTTGACGGGATGTCATTTTTGTGAAAAAGGCAAAAAAATACACATGTCCATGTCCCAGGCGCGACGCGGACATGTTGTATTAAGTGAAGTACACATGTCCACGCCCCTGGCGCGATGCGAACATATTGTACTAGGTAGAGACTTTTTCTTTCATTTAAGCAGGGGTAGTTTTGACTTTTTCCACCCTCCTTAGACCTTAAGTAGTCAGTTTTCACTCGATTTATTCATAAAAATGCTTTACCCTCTTCATTAACATTAGAAAAGTTCAAGAAAACCCAAGAGTAAAATCAAGAACCCAGTTAGGGCTTCAAGAACCTCTTCAATTCTTCCAAGAATTTGAATTATCAAGTATGTAAGGCTATCCAAAAGTTATCCTCTTACCATTTTGAAACTTAAATCACTAGTTTTCATTCAAGATTTTAGTTACAAGTTGAGGTTAAAGTTCCTGTATTTCTTGTAAGTTTATTAAAGTACTGTTCATGCATAAAATCTTGATAAGTATCATGACTCTTGTTGGTTTTACAATTGAATCAAGATATTGAAACAAGATTTATAACTATGGATGAAATTATGAGAACTCTTTGATGTATTTCATGAAAAGTTTTAAAGTTTACAGTTTTGAGTAAGTCTATGAAGTATTTGAAGTTCTTGCTTTTGCAAGATATCTGAGAAATAAAGACTATGTTGAAATACCTTGGATTGATACAATTTTTAGACAAAGAAAAGAGTTGAGTTGAGCAAAAGTTTAAGAAAAGCTAAGTTGGGCTAAGTCTCCAAAAGATCAAAGATATATTTTGAGAATTCTTATTCTTTAAGTTATGAGCACTATATAAGTTATTTTGGAGTAGTATTAAGTACCGATATGAGTGAGCATAGAATTAATAACTTGAACTCATAAACTACGTAGCCAGCACAGGATAGGATTGTACCAAGGTACATCTCCTCACTTGCCACTGAGATAGCTCAGTTTTGGAATAGATCCACTTTCCTAGTTTTTCGTCCCCTACCCCAGCAAAGTACGGAATAGCTCTGACAGCGTGGGCAAGACGTTGTATCACCACAAAGCTCATAGTGGTGGTTGTCGATTAGAGAAACTCCCTAAGTTAAAGCAAGTTATGTTTTTCATACAGATTTTCAGCATGTTATTTTCATCATACAAAGTACTTATTATAAGGTTACTTCATTCTGAGATATGATTTATGCATTTTGAGAAATGTTGCATTACCTTGAGTTCTATTTTGGCCATTTTACATACCGTACATTCTACGTACTGATGTCCTTAGGACTTGCATCGTTTTATGATGCAGACGCAGGTGACAAAGTCCCTCAGCAACCGCCTCATTGAAGACCAGACAACTTCCAGTTATCAATGAGGTCCCATCTCAGTCAGGAGCACTTGAAGATATCTATGTTTCTTTTTATCATTTTATTTAATTGTGGCTACCTTGGGGCCTGTCTCGGTAGTCGTCGAGATTATTCCAGTTAGAGGTTCCATAGGCGATGTGTTAAGTATTTCAATTATTGCTTATTTTAGTTATTGTGGAGATACTCCTCATTCCAGTCTTATTCAGACAGTTTAGAAGTTTTAGCTTGCTCTTTAAAATCTTTCCACCATGAATTAAGTCTTCTACTGAGTAAGTAGCCAGGCCAAGTGGTTCGCTTGGGACCAGCAATGGTTGAGTACCAGTTACGTCTAGGGTATTGGCTCGGGGCATGACAAATATTGACTTTTTTCATATTTTTTGGAGCTTTTTTGCCCTTTTTTTTGATTATTTATTTTTATTTAGAAAAAAATTGATTATTGTTTTGAAAGTGTTTTTCATATTTTCTTTTTGGATCAAGTCTATTTTTTCAAAAAAAAGTTTTTGCCATTTTATTATTATTTGAAAGGTTTTTTTTACTATCTTTTTGAATCAAGTCTATTTTAGTTAGAAATGGATTCTCCAGTAGTAATTTAAGCATAATAAGAAAACATCTCCATTTAATTTTTATTATATTTATTATATTTAATATTTTTAGAATGATAATATAATAATAAAAAAAATGGTGAAAAGAAGATTTTGTCTAAAGAGGAATCTTTTAGTAAATAGTAAAAGTTCAAATAACATTTCTAAGGGTATTAATATTTTTAATGTAGTATAAATAGATAATATATAATATAATAAATATAACATGATATGATGATGATTTGGGGAAGTTTAGTTTAATTTCATGAATTTTTCTACAGGTCTTTTGTATATCTCAGTCTCATTTCTTTCTCTTTACTTCTCTCTTTAGAAATTTATTTAAGTTTATTTATTTCTTATTAGTTTTATATGTGTGTAAAATTATTTTATTATCACATAAAATTTTTAATCAATCTTTGCCTATTTTATTCATTCATATTAAATTCAGTTTCATATCTTTTGTCACCTAACTTTTCTCCCGAATTAATAGTAAAAGTAGAGTCTTTGTTTGCTATGCATAATCACCCACATGAATTCACAAGATTCACTTAGGATCTACAAACCTTCAAGTACGTGCAAAGCACATATATGTCATGTTAATTTAAAAAAAAAAAAAAAAAATATA
>DF367474.1:13288-27150 GCA_000787875.1 Solanum virginianum | reverse complement strand
TTGTTTCTTTTATTAAGCCTTTCTACTATTATGAGATTTTCCCTGAGTAAGTAGTTATTGCGATCAGTACGAGAAATCGAGTAGGAAAATGGTCTCGACTCGACAAAAACTTTAAAAAATGACAATTATTTTTTCCCAAAAAAGTTTAAAAATAGTGAGGGTCCATGTCCACTCTGCAATGCGGAAAGAATGCGGAGTTACACTTAGTGTTTTTCCAGAATTTTGATGAAAAGCTGAGTTTTGCGAAAATCTGATTTCTAATACTAGTGAGCAACACTCACTAGTGTAAATCAGACCTGTTTTTTTTTCTTTTAATGGGGAGGGGTAAAGTCAACCTTTCTCATACCCCATATCCTAAACTAAGTCAGTTTTAAGTTGATTAAAGTTCAAAAAAAATATATTTTTTCTTCACATTCATACGTGAAGAGCAACAAACCTTTTCGAGAACTTCAAGCATAGAATTCAAGAACATTAGGGTATTCAAGATCATTCTTCTAATCTTTCAAGAAATCATTTCAAAGTATGTAAGGCCACCCAAAAGTAATTATTTTGCTAATATTTTTAGAGATTGAAACTAGTTTTCACCCAAGAATCTTCAAGTTTAAATTGAGACTAAGTTTCCCGTAAACTTTGTGAGTATGTTAATTTTTATGACAAATTCCATAGATTCTTGATGAATATTATTATCTTTGGTCTCTATATCATCCATTTTAAAGAATTGCTATCAAGTTTATGTTCTATCATGAACAAGAATTATTATTATTGAGTTTGTTGAAAAGTCTTGATATTATCTTAAGAAAAGAAAAGATTAGTTTGAAACAAGTTAAAGAATGATTTTCTTGAATCATTTTTGTATTTTAGCTGAGTATATGATATGTTAAAGAATAATTTTCTTGAAGGTTCTTGGTACTTTAGTTTAGAAATCTAGTAAGTTTGAAAGTACATGAAAGATACTAGTTCAGCAATGTTAAACATTTCAATTGAGAAAGCTAAGTAATAAGCTGGGCTAAGTTCCCAAGAAAGCCAGATTTCAAGAATTTATGATCTATAAAGTATGACCTATATAAAGTATTTCGGGAGTAGTATTGAGCACCGATATGGGTGAGAGTAGAATAAATTACTCAAACTCATAAACTACATAGCCAGCATAGGATAGGATTGTACTACAGTACCTTCCTCATTAGCCACTAAGATGACCTAATTTTGGGATGGATCCATTCCCCTAGTTATTCGTCCCTACCCCGGCAAAGTACGAACGACTTTGGCAGCATGAGCAAGACGTTGTATCACCACAAAACTCATAATAGTGGTTATCAGTTATAGAAACTCCCCAAGCTAAGAAACTAAGTTTTACTTATCAGTTTTCAGCATACCAGTCTTTATGAATATTGCTATTTAATTATGAATCATGTGTATGTCTTTTGAGAAGCATTATGATATATTATTTAAATATTTTGGTCATTTTACATACCGTACATTCCATGTACTGATATCTTTAGGACCTGCATCATTTTATGATGCAGACGCAGGTGACAGAGTTCCTCAATAGCCGCTTAAGTTGGAGCAGTCGAATATTCTACCTGCATCATTTTATGATGCAGACGCAGGTGACAGAGTTCCTCAATAGCCGCTTCGTTGAGAACCTAATAGCTATCAGTAATTGGTGAGACCTCTTCTCATTCTGAGGCTCCCATGCTCATGTTATTTCATTTCAGTATTTGCTTTTAGTTCTGGCTACTTGGGTCCTATCTTAGTAGTCCTTTCAGACAGTTTTAGTAGAGATTTCATGGACCATGTGTTAGTATTTCAGTTTCTAGTTTATTCAGATATTTCTTATGAGTTTTATGTTTAGCTTATACAGACAATTTCTAAAGTAGTATGTTTCTTTTATTAAGCCTTTCTACTATTATGAGATTTTCCCTGAGTAAGTAGTTATGCCAAGTGGTTCGCTTAGGATCAGGAATGGTTTTCGAGTACCAGCCATGTCCAGGGTGTAGGCTCGGGGCGTGGCATAGATGGTAGGTTGATTCTAGTGCAAACAGTCATATATGTTATGACAAAGACTGGTTTAAAACATATACTCCTTTTGAGAAACCCAAAACCATCATGCTTGGTGATTCTCACACTACACAAGTGATTGGAATAGGAGATGTCGAATTGTGTTTTACCTTTGGAAGGCTATTAACTTTGAAAGATTTACTTTTTACTCCTTCCATGAGAAAAAATTTGGTGTCTAGTTTTCTTCTTAATAAAGCAGGCTTCAAACAGATTATTGAATCTGATCAATATGAGATATTAAAAAAAGATATTTTTGTGGGAAAGGGATATGCATGTGATGGGATGTTTAAAGTAAATATTGAAATGAATAAAATTTCTACCCTATTTATATGCTTTCTTTTGCTAATACTTGGCATGCTCGTTTGTGTCATATAAATGAACGATATGTAGGAATCATGAGTAGTTTAGGATTAATCCCAATTGTTAAAAAGGACTTTGAAAAGTGTGAGGCTTGTAGCAAAGCCAAAATCACTAAAAGGCCTCATTTTCAAGTTGAAAGAAAAACTAATTTATTAGAATTAATTCACTAATATTTGTGAACTTGGAGGAATTATAACTCGTTGAGGAAATAGATATTTTATCACTTTCACTAATGATTTTTCTAAGTTTACATATGTTTACTTAATGAAAAATAAAAGTGATGCTTTTGAGTATTTTAAAGTCTATCTCCATGAGGTTGAAAATCAATTTAGAAGAAAAATAAAAAGAATAAGAAGTGATAGAGGCCGTGATAGAGGCCGTGAATACTCCTCCTTATTCTCCTGCATCTAATGGTGTAGCGGAAAAAAAATAGAACTTTGGTTGAATTGACTAATGCCATGCTTATTGAGTCAAATACACCTTTAAATTTTTGGGGTGAAACTATTTTGATTGCTTGTTATGTGTTGAATCATGTGCCTCATAAAAAGTCTAAATTAACACCTTTTGAATTGTGGAAAGGACACAAGCCAAACTTGGGATATTTAAGTGTTTGGGGTTGTCTAGCCTTTGTGAGGCTAATGGATCCCAAGATTACAAAGTTGGATAAGAAAGTTACTACTTGTGCTTTTCTTGGTTATGCTTCAAATAGTATAGCCTACAGATTTTTTAATCTTGAAGATAATATTGTGATAGAATCAAGTGATGCTATTTTTCATAAAAATAAATTTCCTTTTGATTCTAAAAATAGTGGGGATCAAAGAACTGAACAAAATATTTTGCAACTACCTAGTTCTTCTACTTATAATTTAAAAGATAAAAGTATTGACGATTTTGAGTTAAGAAGAAGTAAAAGAGTCAGAGTAGAAAAAGATTTTGGTCCTGATTTTTATGTTTTTAATGTTGGAGATGACTCTCTCACTTTAAAAGAAGCTTTATCTTCACATGATGCTCTTTTCTGGAAACAATCCAAAGGTTTTGTTGAAGCATGTCAAGAAAGCAAAGTATGTAAACTTTCTAAATCTCTGTATGGCTTGAAACAGACACCAAAAAAATGACATGAAAAGTTTGATTCCTGCATGATTAAAAATGGGTTTAAAACAAAGGAATGTGATAAGTGAATATATCATAAGTCTTGGAATAATTCACATGTTATTATTTGCGTATATGTTGATAATTTATTGATCTTTGGCTCTAATGTGAATATTATTGATGAAGCAAAAAATATCCTTAGAAGTCATTTTGATATGACAGATCTTGGAGAGGCAAATTTTATTTTTGGAATAAAAATAACTAAAACATGTGATGAAATTTTCCTTGACCAGCCAGTCACATTATGTTGAGAAAATATAACTTACTTGATTGCAAGCATGTTATGACTCCTTTTGATTTAAGTGTTCACTTGTTTTCTGTACAAAGTGAAAATGATGTGATATATCAAAAAGAATATGCTAGCTTAATCGAAAGTTTGAGATATATGAATGATTGCACTAGGCCTGATATTGCATATGCGGTAGGAGTATATAGCAGGTTTACTAGCAAGCTAGGTAAAGAACATTGGCATGATATAGTGAGAATTATGAGATATTTAATTGGAACAAAAAATTGTGGTTTATTCTATACAAAATATCCTGCTGTACTTGAAGGCTTTTGTGATGCAGATTGGAACACTTTATTAGGTGATTCCTATTCTACTACTGGTTATATTTTTACTTTGGGTGGTGGTGCTATTTATTGGAAATATGAAAAGCAAACTATTATTGCTAACTCTACCATGGAGGCTAAGCTAATTGTTTTAGCTTCAACTAGTGAGGAAGCGAATTAGTTGAGAGATTTGTTATTTCAAATACCTTATTTTGAAAAATCAATTTCTCCTATTTTAATACATTGTGATAGCACTGCTGCAATTGGTAGAGTTCAAAACTGTTATTATAATGGTAAATCCAGACCTATAAGGAGAAAACACAGTAATGTAAGATCATATTTGATAAATGGTATCATTAATGTTGATTATGTCAAATCTTGTGATAATCTTGTAGATCCTCTTACTAAGGCCTTAAGGAAAGAAAAGGGCTGGAGCACATAGAGGGGGATGGGATTGAAACCTATAAATTTTTGAGTCATATATGAGGAAACCCAACCTGGGGACTAGAGATCCTATAACCAGGTTCAATGGGAAGAACGAATCATAGGATGACTCTTTGTAAAGAATGCACTATTATTTATTCCCTCCCTATAGAGTGAGTGCATTATTTCCTGTAGTGAGTTACGGAGGCTGATTTTAAAAAACTCTTAATGAAAATTTATAGCCCGTATGGGTGGAGTGTAAATTATACAAGAACACTTTTAAAAAATTTCACCTATATGAGTGTGGAAGTAGGCCATTTCCTATGAGAATTGGGCTTATTCTCAAAGACACTCATGAAATCGGGATAGCACAAAGCCGTAATGTGCTGGTTATAAAGCTCATGCCAACACCTTGATTATTATGTGTGAGCAGTAATATTTTGTTTCCCTTAAGCAGTCATAGTTCAAGTTTGAGACCACTACTACTCTCGAGTAGAATTTACTATTTCACTAAGTGGAGGTTCAATGCAGAGCACACCTTTATTATGCACAATAGTCTTCCTTCAGCTGATAGACTCTCTATAATATTAAAAAGTGAGTGGGTGATTGTTGTAGCATTTTTTAATATTATCATGATGTATCTTTGCTTCATTTCATTTTGTCTAATGCTCTATACTATTCTTTGTGCAAAGGAGTCATGGTGCAACACTAACATATTTCTTTAATATTTTATTAGTGCTGTTTATGATCTTTCCACTCAAATTTTTTAAATGGTGCATTATTAGAGCATGAGGCTTTCTTGCCTATATAAGGCAGAGCATTCTGCTCAAAGCAGATATATTAACAAAAGTAGAAAACAAAGGAAAAACATATACATACTGCATAATATTTTGTGAGAGTTTTATTAGCTGGAGAGAGGTGTTTTATTATGGACCTTAAGACTCAACTCTTGTCCACAGTTGTTGAGTTACACATTTTGTGAAAATGACTGTTGTATCCTGGAAGGGACAGATCAATGAGAATATGCTGGACCGGTGAAAATATTTTTTATTTTACCATACTGGGCTTGAATCTCCTTAAAGAGAGCGAGATATCTGCATCTCATCGTAAAGAATTTTATATTTTCAATTATAATTTTAATTATTATTGTAATTTTCACCAACAAATTCTATGTTATTGTCTTACTGTTCTTGGTAGTATTAGGAATCTAGGCTTTAAATCAAGCATGTCGTCTTCAATCATTCGCTTTAATTTCTTGTTAAATACAAACTTGCCTTCATCTGCTCATCAGGCTAATCTAGTTTTCAAGTCTGGCTTCATCTGTTGCTTTCTTTCCTTTACTGGTAGCTTAGGAGTATTCCTGTTTAATGACTATTTAGCTTTCCTGAGTCACGTATATGAATTAATTTACATGCTAGACTTTATTCTTAGCTTGATATCAATTGATACACTCGTTTGAGTCTTATATGTACTATATACTTGAGTTAACTTGATATTGAGCCCTCTTGGTTTGAATAGCTTCACTTTGTTGCCATATATTCTCTTATTTTCAAAGACTTCATGGTTACGGTTCTTCTTGTTCTATGGTTCTGCTCTCTTGTTAGATGTTTGTGACTGTAGTCTTCTATTTCAAGATCGCTATGAGTTGAGACTCTTTAATATGTTCCCTGTTTAAATATCTTAATAGAATTTGATAGAACGTAGGTTCTAGGTTTATTTTCTGGTTGTTACAGTATGTTACAACCATGTTACTATACAAATATAGTCTGTTGGCATCATAACCTCCTTTGGTTTCAACAGTCTATCAATTATTTCATTCGAACTTGATGTCATGTCCAATATTCTTGACTGCTCACGAGGTTTTGGTTTAGGCTATGTCTTTGCTTGTTGTGATTTTGAAGTGTAAGTCGTAGTCAATTTTACTATATTATTTTCCATGTGATCGATTGGTCTATACTTATTATACATGTTATTCATCTTAATGATCTCATTTCTCTGTTCCACAATTGCATTTGAGGGTTCATCTTGATGTTAAGTTGTTGTTTTCTTCTTACACAATCCTGAAATTTCAGCTTCTATTTATCTGGCACAGAAATGACCTTGTTTCAGCTAATTGTAATGCATTTATGTGGTTTTTACTACTCTGTGTTTACTAACTTGGAGATCCTTTTGTTTCATTATTTTGTCTTGTCTTCATTTCTACTTTTAAATTTCTTGAAAACATAGTTGCCGGTTGTTTTCATTATCTTACAAAGCCATTATGTTTGTGGTTTGAGCTATTGATTAAT
The DNA here is from genome assembly GCA_000787875.1 of Solanum virginianum. NCBI lineage: Eukaryota > Viridiplantae > Streptophyta > Magnoliopsida > Solanales > Solanaceae > Solanum > Solanum virginianum. The sequence goes on along the minus strand of DF367474.1, from coordinate 20,320 downwards.
AATTTGGTAGCTCTAACTTTTGACCTTCAATAACATTTTGTATGTTCATTTTCAAATCTATTATACACTTGTTAAGATTAGATAGAGTTGTTCATTTTCAATTAGGTGCTAATCCTTGTCACTTTCTTCTTTCCCTGAATATACTGATCTAAGTACATTGGGACTTTGTCCTTGCATATGCTCAAGTCAGCCCTAGTTACCGTTTAAGGAAGTTGCTGGACAGGTTTTTCAAAGCAAGACAAGACCCATATACCCCTGTATACACTGATATACAATGAATGTATACAGAGGTGAGATGGGCCCGAAGTCCAAATTTGTTGCAGAAATAATCAAAGGGCCAAGATACTAAATTTATAGGAAAGCAAAGGGAAAATCAAAGCATATTCACCGATATATAGTGTATTTACTACTGATATATATTGGTATACACTGTTTATATACAGCAAAAATGGGTTGAAAGCCCAAGGAGCAGCAACTGGGATTTGTATTTAGGGTTGGGCAGGCCCAAACATATAGAATTAGGACAAATTTGAGTTTGGGCCTGCCAAGCCCAATTTCTCTCTCAATTGCCCTTTCTTGTTTTATTATTTTATTTGAAGTATTTGTTATTATCTAACTCTAACATTAACTTGTTGTTCATCTTTTTTTATTTCATCTAATTAATCTTCCCAAACGACGGACCATTTATGTTTTTCGTTAAATTGCTTATTTTACTTACCTTTTTATTTTCGAGAGTTTCATTTTAGTTTGAGCTGGCCAAATTATTAATTGTATAACTTACAGAAATCTCAGATTAAGGGAAAGAAATTTCAATTTATCCCCCCCCTTTTTCATAATTACAAAAATCTCATAAAATGTCAAAGATGCGATAAACTGGCCATTTTTACGGATACACTGTGGCATACAAGATTCATAAGTCATGATTCATTGTAATCAATGTTTAATGCGGTGAGTCAATCATGTGTTAAACTATTTTATTGCAATGAATCATATTGTATGATCAATTGTCTAAATGAATTAACCCATTAATATGATTCATTCGTGTATCATCCTTGTATGATGCACCTAATGAATCATCAACCTATAACAACTAGAAAAAGTGTCCCAATGAATCACTGTATTCAATGCATACACCTCTAGTGAATCAACAACATATATGACTCGGTTTTATATATAAATGAATCACCACATTTAATGAATCACCATAAAAAGTTGTGAACAACTCATAGTTTTGAAATGAATCACCATACAAGATATATACTCTCGATTTTATATATAGATGAATTACTATATTTAATAAATCACCATAAAATGTTGTGACCAACTCATAGTTTTAAAATGAATCACCATACAAGATACATACTACACACATGAATCACTATATTTTCCTAATAAAATAACTCATATAGTCTCAATGAATCAGCAACATATATGACTCAATTTTTATATCCCATGAATCACCATATTTGAGCGAATCACCATATCTGAGCTTTCTTTTTTTTATTTTTTTTGAGATTTTTGGATCTGGGTGATGGTCGTCTGAGGTAAACTATGAACTTCAAGTTCAAGTTTAAAATGGATTTGGGTTAACTTCAAGTTCAAGTTCAAAATGGATCTGGGTGAACTTCAACTTCAAGTTCAAGTTCAAAATGGAAGAGAAAAGAGGAAGAGCTCACCGGGGACGAGTACAACGCCTACCATGGATGAAGAAGTGAAGCAAACCGACTATGATTCTAGCGATGACAGACTTCTCTAGGAGGTTGGACTTCCCAACGTCGATGATCTCACGCCATTGACTCTGCAGTTGATTCCAGCGGAACTCGCTACTACGTTCAGAATATCACCGGAAGCTCGGCGGCTCCATCAATGGCAGCGTGAAAGAGAGAGGATAAATTGGGGGAAGAGCTCTCTCTCTTCTTTTTGAGCAGAAAGATTCAAGTGAATCAAGCGTAAAAATGGAAAACAGGGATTTTAGAGATTTATAGAAATAGTACGGAATATTTGAAATTTCTTTCCCTCAATCTGGGATTTCCGTAAATTATCCTTATTAATTTGGTCTCAAGGTTAATTAAATTTTTAAAATTCCAAGTCCTTTATTTGCTTTAATAGATTTACTTAAATTATTTTAGATTCTTTAGTTTTTTTAAATCAAGTTTTGAATAATTAATCAATTTTTCAAACTTAGTCAATTTCTTTCAAAATTAGTCAATCTTTTCAAACTTAGTTAATTTCTTTCAAAATCAGTCAATCTTTTTAAACTTAGTTAATTTCTTTCGAAATCAGTCAATCTTTTTAAACTTAGTTAATTTCTTTCGAAATCAGTCAGTCTTTTCAAATTTAATCAATTTCTTTCAAAGTTAGCTAATTGTTCAAACTTAGCCAGATTTTCAAAGTTTGTCAAATGTCTTAATCGCTGGTCAACCGCAAGTTAGCGGCTATTTTTGAGTAATTAATTTCTTCTCAAAATTGAAAATTGAACTCTTACCCGTCTCTTGAAAATTTTTAAGATTTTTCTGTTGAGTTTTAAAATTTTAATTGACTTTCTTAGTTTTTCTTAAAAAATTAAGTGGCAACTCTGTTTAATTTTGAAAATTTAATTTATACTTAAACTAATTGAATAATAAATCATATTGTCGAAATCAAAGTTTTTTTTTTTTCCAAATTAACAATCGTGTGTGTGTAATGTGTACTTAATTTATAGGAATGGGGAATGAAGACAAAACGTGGAAGAATATGGGCGGTTATTTTACTGTCTATATTAGTTTTTCTATTTTTCTTTTTACTTATTTTTTTTTATTTTTTTTAAAAATATAATAATAAAATATCAATTAAATATTTCTAGAATAAGAAATACAGAAAATTTTAAATGCTAGATCAAAATAAAATATAATAAAAAATATAATGCTATGTTTATCAGTTTTACAATAACTTATCCTAAAATATAGTTTAATGGTTATCAGTTTTATAATAAATTAAACTTACTATATGTTATAAAAATCAAAATATTTAATCTAAACTTTAAAACTATTTAAACACTAAAATAACATAAAATTCAAAAATTAGTACGCTGATTTATTTGTTTAATAGTTGTTGAACTATCTACCGTTTTGTTGTTTTATTTGTGATCAAATTTCTTTTTTATTTTGTTTTTGATTTTTTTTGTGCTAACGATAACAACAACTATTTGATCATTTTATTACATAATCTAGTTCTGTTATCTGTTTGTTTCATTGATTTTCTCTCTGTTTGTTTGAAATTTTAACAGTTATGAAAAAAGTCATTAAAGAAAACGTGTTAGTGGCAGTTATAGTGCATTGGTTACATTAGTGTTATTTCACCTTTTTTTGTTAGCATTTGCAATTTTTATTTTTATTTTCAGGTGTCTCCCAGATTTTTAGTGGTAATATAGTTACACGAAAATAAACTAAATAATTCATAAATTTTAGCATTATTGTGGTAGTTATATATATATATACAGTCCTAAATTTTAGCAGCATATTGTGGTAGTTATATATTTTTGTAAAAATTTTGGAAAGTTATTTTTTAAAAAAATTGGTACAGTTGTTTTAGAAGGTTAATTAGATAAATATATGATAGTATTTTACAAAATATAGATTTGTACTATGTAAAATTTATTATCTTAAAAAAATGATTAGTCAAAAGAAATTCTAATTATGACACATGTCTTTTTTTTGAAAAAATAATAACTTTTAATATTTAATATTTTTTTTAAAATATTAAATAATTTTTTAAAATAAAAAAAATTGAGGATTTTCAATATTTAATATATCATATAGAGATATAGATGTATAGAAAATGTAGTTTTAACAATTAAATTAAAGATAACCATCTATGATTAAAAAACTGTCATTAATTGAATTTCAAAAAATCGTAAAAAGATATAGTGATATAATATAGAAGATATTTGAATTCAAATGTTTTAAAATTAAATCATATTAAAAAATCATTATTATGATTATAGAATCTTAGTAATAAAAATAATTAAAAAGACATTTTTCAAAAATAAAATAAATTTCAAAATTTAAATTATTAAAAAGTTATAAAAATTCAAAAGTTAGTTAACTATTATCTAATTTAACTAATTTATCTTTAAAAACTACCATGTGTCTTAACCCTACGCTATCACTTGGCATGATCCTAGACTAGACTTTCTTCCTATTAATAATATATATAGATTATCTTAGTTTATCAAAATATACATTCCTCAGGATAGTGATAAGAATGAGGGACTGAAAGAGGACACAACAACTTCACCTGAAGGGGATACCCTCAAGGAAAACATTGAACAAATAGCCAAGGAAGGGGATTTATCCAGAGACAAGTGGAGGTGTTAAGAAGTGGTGTCAAGATAAATCAATGCACTCTTCCACTCCAAGTCCAAACAAGGAATAGTATGGAGAGGGGAAGTCATAGTGATCAATGATTGATAAAATCCTTTTTTGGAATATAAGATCAATTAAGTCTCAATAAACTTTGGAGAGACTGACTGACCTTAATAGAAGACATCAATACTCTTACATAAGTCTCCTGGAACCTTTTCAGAAGGCATCCCAACTAGAATTATGCAAGAAGACTTGGTTTTACAAGTTCCTTTTGCAACTCTAATGCTAAAATGTGGATCTTCTGGGTAGAGGAGTGAAAAGCTATTAACTTTGAAGACTTGGGCCAGCAAGTTACCATAACCTTCTGCTACAAGCAAATATTTTTTAAAGTAATCTCTGTTTATGCTAGATGCAATGCTAGGGAGAGGCTGGAACTTTAGGATGCTCTTAGGGGGTTGCTGCATCTACTCAAATCCCCTAGGTTATTGTGGGGGACTTCAATGTTATCCTATACGAGGAAGAAAATTGGGTGGTCTCCCTTTCAACACCTTGGATTCTCTAAATTTTGCTAACTATATTAGTCATTGTGGCCTGCAAGAGTTGAGAACAGTAGGTAGTCAGTTCACCTGGTGGAATGGAACGATAGGATGGAAGTGTATCTTTGAGAGACTTGACAGAATCCAAGTGAACCAAGACTTCATGACCTCTTGATGTGCTGTCAAAATACAACATTTTTTATGATTAAAACTTTAAATTTTGTGTGTTCTCAATGTGATTCATCAGACGAAACTCCTTTACGGGTTGTAAACCACTTTACAAGTCGTAGAGAGGTATTGTAAACTTAAAGTGCAAATTTCCAGCAGCTTTGTCCGAGACCTCGATTACGGGCTATGGAATGCAATACGACTCGTAAACCCCTTTCGTATGGCGTGCCAACCAGTCATCCTATTTTGTTTAGGACTTATATTTTACTTATTATAAATATGTTTTTTAGGTTATTTTTCAGAAGTTTTCGCATAGCACTCAAAGAACTCAATAGTTAGAGAGAGAAAATAGTGAGGTTACATTGGGGAGTCTTTGAGAGCACTTGTTTTTGAATTTCATCTTTAATCTTGTGATTCTCTTCGAAATTGGATTTGCTTGTTCTTAATTCAATGTAAGTTTTCAATTATGTTTTTTCAATTCATAATTCTTGCATCTACACAGAGCATGAGTAGCTAAATCCACAATTAGGGTTGTGGGAACCATGAAAAACTAACAAGGTAAAGCTGAAAAATTCATATTTCTTGGAAAGTGTGCATGCATGTGCTATGACCCAACCCCGTGGGCTATGACTAGAGCCCGGATCGGGCACCCAAACACAATCACAAGCCAAGTTGCAAACAAATGACTTATACCAACACAAATATCAAACACTACCTCAGATTCTATCAAACATATCCCCGAATATAATAGAAGCCGACAAGACTATGTTTCAAGTTTATAATTTTTTTAAAAAAAAATTTGGCAGAGTTTCCTTTGTTTTACAGACTATCCAAAATAACTCTGCACTCAGAAAATACCAACAAAGGCTACACAGGGCCAACAAAATAACATATATACATATGCGGGCCGATAAGGCCGCCATGGCGGGTGAAACTGCCCAACACACACATCATACAAGTCTAATCGAACAGACTGGGCACAACCCACACACATATATCCACAAACCCCTAAATAAACTAACAGAATCATAGGACATGACAGGGCCCTGTCATACCCCTGAATAAATATATACAATGCAACGAACGAATATATACCAAAAGTAGGCTCCGAAATAGGGGGAGCACTCCAAATAGCAGAAGGGTTTCCTAAATTGGTGGATCACCAAGCTGTGCGTTGGTACCTGCGGGCATGAAACGCAGCCTCCGAAGAAGGGGGGGTCAATACGAAATATGTACTGAGTATGTAAAGCAGAAGATACAAAACATAAATCTGAGTAATAATCGAAACAAAAGTATGGAAGGTAAATACATATCCAAAAATATTAAAATGTTAACTTTCAAAATATAAATCATGCATAGGGCACAGGAAATATGATCGCCCGCCCGTCGATGGCGCCATAACACAGCATAACACTAGAAAGTTTAAAATCTCTGAATCCCCATCACATATCACAACACAGCATAACGCCAAACACATCATAACGCCCAACAAAAGTGGAACCCAACCCTGGAGCGAGGAGGTCGGTGAACCATAAATACAGAATAACACCAGAGTATATCATAATGCGCACGATAATCAACCGGCCCGAGAACCGGCGAACGATATCATAGTAGTAGGTACGAGCAGAGTGGTGAGTAATCATATGCATAAAATCATTGTTATAAATCCAAAAGATAAGTAAAATAGTCATATTTGAAATTTGAAGAACAATTATTACATATTCTTTTAAAAGTTATCGAAATTGCATAAAAAGGCATCGCGAGACCCATAGACAGGTGGAGACCCGAGCTGGCCCAGTCTATGGAGAACATACTCATCCTAGATCATATAAGCTCCTATGAGAATTTTAAAGCAATTCGAGCTTTTCTGTAAAATTTATGGGCGTTTGTAGCTTTAGAATCGTTAAAGAATAAGTTCTTTTAAAACTAATCAACTTTTATATACCCTTTGCAACTTATGAATTCCAAGGACATAAGGATCAATG
>DF367474.1:856-11828 GCA_000787875.1 Solanum virginianum | reverse complement strand
CTCTTCTCTTTGAATGTTTTCTGATTGTGGTCAACATTAGAACCCGCCTAGTGTTACTGACAATACCAAGGTAGTAATGAATAAGAAAAGAGATTATTTAATAGGATTCGATTAATGTGTTCTCGTCTAATCAACCAAACTGGGCCAAGGGCAGGTTATACTAGGACTTAATAAGTAAGAGTTAGTAATGCACACTATGGAGTTGGGCCAAGTCACATAGTGAAATTCATCTCTCACCTTTGACTAAAGGGCTTGGCAAACTTAACTTACTGTCCTACATGCTACATACCAGAAAAGAATTAGGTTATCTGGTGATACTAAGTTAAGGAATCATGGGGAACATAAAATCCTAGTTTTTCTCTATATTGAATTCACTTTTATAGTAGTTAGGTTATTTTTCCATTGGTTATTGCAAACCCCCACTCCTTTGAGGAAGTAAGTTGGTCAACTACTCGAATTGCAGTCATTGAATTCTTTTTGAGTCTACGTATGCGCTGTGGGTTTGACCCTACCTTGGTTAGGTTCTATTTCTTCACAATGTCCGGTTTATTCTTTAAAAGGAGGTAAGTTGGGCGACATCAAGATTTTGGTGCCATTCCCATGGAATACGGCTAGACCTAGTTAATTCATAGTGATTTGGGTGTTAATCCTTATTTCCCACATTTTACGTTTTGTTTTGTTTTTGTTTCTTTATAGTTTGTCGGTGTGGTGTATGCCCAATACTCGAAGTCGAGGTAGACTCTTGACTTTGTTTGACCCATAGAAACATAAAATGTTGAGAAGAATGGCCCAAGGCAATGATAACAACACGGCCAATGCAGCTCTGAATAGAATTGAGAATAAAAATACTTATCACGAGGACCCACCTCCTCTTGATGATATTGCTCCACAGCCTCAGGACTTTCATACCAATGCTTATCAGTGGAATCAATACACTCTAAATCCTATTACTACGGAGGTGATTGAGTTATTGTGTTACCACCACTACCAGTAGACACAAAGTTCACAATCTCAAGTGGGTTGGTTCAGATGTTGCGGAACCATGGGCTATTTGTGGGCTTATCATTGGAGGATCCTCATAGCCACCTGCACAATGTTGCATTCATCTGCAAAAGTGTGATGGGAACACAAAATCTATCAATAGATCCTGTGGAACTTTGTGTCTTCCCATTGTCTCTTACAAGCAATACAACATTATGGCTATCTGAGCTCCCGCAGAGTTTGTTCACCAGTTGGGTAGACTTTCAGAAAGCCTTTTTGAAGAGGTACTTCCCTAGATCAAAGAAGCTCAAGCTGAAAGACCAGATCAACAACTTTGAGCAACTTTCTAGTGATTCAATCAGTACTACTTAGGAATGATTCACCAAATGCTTGAGGAGTGTCCCAGACCACAAGATAGTTGATGATTCCTTGGTGGATATCTTCTACCGTGCCCTTGATGAAAATAGTAAAGCTTGTGCCGACACTATCATAGCGGCATGTTTGCAAGGATCACAGAGCAAATAGAGAGAGTGGTCAAGATTAATCATTCATGGGGGCAGAGAGATAGAGCATCTACCAAAAGTTCATGCATTGTCAGTGTTGGTTCGAAGCAAGCAAGATTAACGAAGAAACTATGTAAGAGCTTACTTGAATCGACATAGAAATGGAGATGATGATGAAGTAGAACAAAGAGCGAGTTAATGCAGTGGTTCATCAACCTCCATGTGCACCCATGTATAATGAGGCTTATTATTATGAGGACGCATGTTTTGTTGCTGATCAGACTGAAGTTTTCTAGACGAACACCCAAGGGTCTAATCAGGACTATTGGTGCCAAGGTTAAGGAAACCAAGGTCAAAACTTCAACAGAGATAGTTTCCAGAGACAATCGCGGAGGATATTATAATAAGAATAGGGGTCCTAAGAGAGATGCAGATTGGAGTCGAAGAGATGGCTTTAGAAATAGGCCACATGTGCCACCACATAACTGCGACACAAGTGCAAGTAGTTCCAGAATTGAGGAGATGTTTGATCGCCTGTTGAAGAAAGCTGAGACATAGGATGAGACTTTGAGATGCATGAAATCTAATATTTCTAGCATCAATTAGAAAATTGAGTCTCACTCTATACCTATCAAATAGTCTGAACAACAGATTGGTCAATTATCAGCTCAACTTAGTCAATTTCAGAGGGGTACACTGCCTAGCAACACAGTTTAGAATCCTAAAAATGAAGGGCAGTATATGACAGTTACTACTCAGGGTGGTAAGAGCACTATTGATCCTCCCATGCCAATTGATGAGGATGATGTTCGAGAGGAAGCAATTATGGCGAAGGATGCGGATATAGGAGATCATCGTGGCAAGGATGGGGTGAGTAAAGCTATTGATGCGCCATATATATTGAAGCCCATTCTTAGGCCTTCTCCTTTCTTCCCTCAAAGAATCAAAACGAGGGGAAAGGAAGGCAAGTTCAAGCATTTCCACTCTATACTAAAATAACTCTTCAACATCCCTCTCATTGAGGCATTGGAGAAGATGTCAGGGTATGCAAAGTGCATGAAGGACATGGTCACTAAAAAATGCACTGTGAGTCAGGAGCTCTCCCAAGAGCTTCAATATTATAGTGCTATTGCTATGAGGTCCTTGGTTCAGAAGCAAGAAGATCCCAGTGCTTTCACCATACACTGCACCATTGGAGATGTGGAGTTCGTAAGGGCACTATGTGACCTAGGTGCCAACATTAATTTGATGCCCCTTGCGGTCTTCAAGAAGCTTGGATTAGGAGCCCCTACTTCGATGAGCATGCGATTATTGATGGCTAATCGTATGGTGAAGAAGCCTGTGGGGATATTATACAATGTGCTGGTCAAAGTTGAGAAGTTCATATTCCTTGCAGACTTTGTGATCCTAGATTGCGAAGTTGACTTTGATATCCCAATCATCCTAGAAAGATCATTCCTAGCTACTGGGCGAGCACTAGTGGACATGGAAGTCGGTCAACTCAGGTTCAGATTGAACAATGAATTAGTGCATGAAACATCCAGATAACTTGAAGAATAAAGTTTGGGCAATTGGTGAAGTCTGAGTAACCAATTAGTCCAAGTCGTGCCACGATAATAAATCAGGCGCTACTTAGGAGGCAAGCTAAGGTTTTTTGATGTAGTAGTATAGTTATAGGCTTATTTTCAATTTTTGGACTCATAGGTAGTTTATTTGCTTGTATTTTGATTGTAATTTTAGACATTGGGCTGGTTACGTATAGGGTAATCGTGTGTTCTATGAAGAATATGCAGGTATAGGGCTAAGTTAGCCCATTTTGATTGAGAAAAGCATCAGAAAGTACCTCTACGACTGGTTCTATGGATCGTAAGTCACTTTACAACCCATACACTATCTCGTAGAGATTTCTAGTAAGTAAAATATTATGCACTCAGTCCACGAGCCATCTTTATGATCCGTAGATAAAATTACGGGTCATGAATGGGGCTCGTGGACCCAGGTAAGTTTCATGAAATTTCTCTAACTGTTTTGGTTTCTATGACTAACTCCATGAGTCATAAAATACTCTATGACTCATGACTAGTTTGTGAAACCCAGTCCTAAAATCTAGAGTTTTGATGTTCTACGAAACCATAATTCACAAGTCATAAAACACTCTAGGCACGTAATTGGGTTTTCGTAGAGTCCAGGCCCATAGATTTTAGTTGACCCAGTCAAGGTATAAATAATGGGGACAAATTATTTTAACCCCATTTCAGACCTAATTTACAAGCATACCCCACCAACCCTACCCCCAAGAGATTTCAACCATCAACGACAGTCGTACCCCACTTTCCATGTTAATTTTTGGCAACATAAGGTTTAGTGCCTCTTCACCTCCTTCATCTTCTACAAGTTAATCACACAACTTGGTAAATTATTGGCTGGTTGAAAACCTTATTTTCCTATATTTGTATGATTGGGTTGGAAAATATGTTGGGAATGGTAGTCTATAGAAAACCCATGTGTGATATTTGAATTTGAGTTACCCATGTTTGAATAATTGTCTAAGGCCGGAATTGGGAATCGTTGCCTTGTTTACATGATTTGAATAGTATAATTGGCACCTTTTTAACCACCCACGATGTGTGATAAATTGATATTATGTGAAAATTGGTGGGTGATGACCTAGTGCGTAGTTTTGTTGAGTAATTGTTCATATATGGTCGAAATAGTTGGGGATGCATGTCTAATTATTTTCGGTGGGTATATGCATTGAATAACATGTAGGGGTATTGAGTGTGGTAGGAGAATTATATGTTGAAAAAGTCATATGGGGTCCGTTGTGATGGGCTTAAGAACTTAGGTAACTAAGCTTTCTTGGTTACAAATGGCTTTTACGACTTGTGGATCATTTCATGAGTCGTAATTTCTACTCGTATAAGATCTATCAAAGGGGACCTTTTTCTAGTCATAGAACACTTTATGGCTCGTAGACAGGTTTCATAGACCCTTGCCAGGAACAAATTCACTCATTGGAGTTCTTTACACCTCGTAAACTATTTTATGAGTCGTACCTAGTTTCGTAGACTTTTCCAGTGATAAAAAACTATTTGAACCCCTATTTTAAAAAAGATTTTTACGGATCGTAGTACCAACTATGACCCGTAAAGATTCTTTCATAGATCCTTCTGTAACTTAAGATGAATGATTTTTGTATTTCAATTTTTGATTTGTGGTCTAACCAAGGTGCAAAAATTTCCATATTTTAGGTACTATGGCCCGAAAAGCCGAATGTGATGAGATCAAAGCTTTACAAAGGAGGCTCAGAGATCAACCCTTGGATGATGCGTAGGTCATCACACTGAGTGGCTCACTAGAGGACCTCAGCCGTTGACCTGAACTCGAAGGTTAATAGACCACAGGCCAGAGCAGCTGCCAGAGCTGGGCAGACTTAGGCTCTTATCGTTTGTACTCCCTAGTCTGATGAGGGAGGAAATGACAGGAGTGATTACATTCAGATGACTCTATCTAGAGAGTAGTCTAGCTGTGAGGCAAGGTCTGAGGATGGATCAGAGATGGAGTCCTCTGCATTGTCCCGTTCTTCACCACCTAATGCTCTTACTAGTTGACGGTGTGTCCTGGGCATGCAGAACATCTATGCTGAGGATGTATTGTAGATAGAGCGTGGAAAGGCAGCCCTGTCCATTTATGAGGAGCTCAGAGTCATCTCAAACAAACTCGATGTACCCGGTCTCCAGGACACGATGATTCAATATGGGCTCTAGTGGCTGACTAGATCTCTTAGACGATACTCCCCAATCATGGTGAGGGTGTTCTATACTTCATATGAGCCACTATTTATAGCACTCTTCCTAAGGAGAAGAAAGCCCTTCACTTAGCCCAGACTGATTGAGACTAGAGTGAGGGGCTGACAAGTGGATATATTAAAGACCACCAACTGCCAGATACCTTTTGGACCTGAGTTTCCTACCCCCAGATCCACCATAAAGTTTAATTATAGGGTGGGGCAGATGGGGACCCACTAGTGATGAGAGATCCTGAGTAATGAGTCGGCTTGATGAGATGGTTGGGTGGCTATATTGCTGAGCAGGGTCTGGAACCTGCCTAGGTTGCCACACACTCAGAGCCTATAATCAAGGTTTCGCTCAGTTTCCTTGCCAAGTTTTGGTGGGTGGTTGTTCGATCACTCATCCAGCCTACTTTTGCTGATAATATATTAACACCAAAGCATGCGATATTGGTTGCCAAATCTTAGCTGGTTATGATATTGATTGGGCCTGCCTCATAACCAAGCAGATTCATGAGGCCACCCTGAAGAGGTCCACCTCCATCCCATTCCCTTTCTTGATATACAAGCTTTGTCTAGAATCAAGGGTGGCGAGTTTGCATATGCTGGACCAGCTGATTGAGGTCCAGCATACCTTGGAGCCCAACCTGATCAAGACTGAAGAGAACCCGATGACAATTTAGTGAGCACAACCTGCTCCTATGCCTGAGATGTATGCCCCAGCACCACTACCAATGGGTTCACCGACAACCATCGCCACTGCTGTTGCTACTGAGGAGAGGCCCTTGCAGCTCGAGGCAGATAAGAAAAGGGGGCCCACTACTTCTATTCCTACACCATAGGCCACAATATCACAAACTACTCCTGCGAACATGGTTTATGTGTTCGTTGCATCTATACAAGCCCTGGTGCAGAGGTTATCTCATGCTGAGTCATAGTTGACCCAACTTGTTCATCAGATTAGGCCATAGGTCCACCAGGCCATTTCAGACTCAGAGGGTCAGATGCAGGCATTCACGGTCGCTACTATTCAGGACCATCTCTCTATCGTTGACACCCGCATTGATACCTTCAAGGCGAAGTATAGCAGAGCCTGAGCATGTCCCGACCATCAGACTGACGGCCCTTCATACAGAGATCCAATGACTCCAGGCCAATATGACAATAACACTGGCAGCACCAATTATACTACCAGAGACTATGCCTCTGGTGTCGTTAGTAGATCTTTTTGCTCCTGAAGAGCCCATTCAGTCTTTCTACAAGAAGAGACACTACATAGAGGATGATGATTCAGAGTTATACACTCACCTGCGGGGCTAAAAGAGCAGAAGGAGCTTGAGCTTATCTTGAGAGAGTTGAGAAAGAAGGAGGAGAGAGGACAGGCTCGAGATTGAGAGAGCGTGAGTGGTGCTGGCCCCTTTGGACAAAGTGCTATTGCTAAGGAGACTGTCCCATAGGATAAGGGTGGCCAGACTCAGTGACACACTGGCGCTTAGGCTCCCAAATATGATTTTTGACACTTTCATGTTTTAGTTTGCTTTTATTATGTCGATTAGGGACAATACATATCTTTTTCGGTAGGGTGTAGGTAGTTATGGGCCTTAGTGAAGTTTGAGTAGCTTCAGTCCGTAACTACCCTAATTTTTTATCCTAAGGTTTTCTTGCATGTGTTTGTTTTCCCCACGAATATTTACTTTATGTTGAACTGGCATGTTTAGGATGTGTAAATAGCATTTGTAGTATATAGTACTTATACCTGTGCCATATAACATGTTTTTGTGTTTTATTTGAAAAATGATACCCACAAAAAATTTTAATTAGCAATTTAGATAGCAACCATGCATGTTTAGGTATGTTGACGATGTTGTTCTGATAAGTGAGGTTAATTTGAGATAAAAAGCATGCTCTGAGATTATTTTGTTGATAATGTAGGCAGTCCCATGTGAGTGTGAGCTTAATTTGCTAAATTCATGTGTTCTGTACTAATTTAGAACTTGTCCTATTACTCTAAGTTAGACTGCAGATTAATTGGGTTAGGAAAGGATCGTAGGCCTTTGTTCTTAATAGCCTACTTAGCCTAAATGACCAACCAAAATTGCAATATATCCCTTGTTCCTAATGTTTGAGTCTAACATGTACCTATTCTTTGAAAATACCTAATTAACATAGCCTTGTTAGTTGTAAAATCCTGAAATTGGCCTTAGTCTTTCCTTGAACATTGTGTACATTGATTGAGGTAAAAATTCTAAGTTGAGGGTGGCTACCAAAAGTGGCCCTGGTTTAAAGGATAGATAACGTGCACCTCAACGCAGGTCAAAAGCCTAAGTTGGTGGTTGGTGTAAGGATGAAGCAAAAATATAAGGAGGGAAGTTAGGGATATAGAGAAAAAGGGGAAATCATGTACTAGGTGCAAGAAAAAGAATTGATGTCTTAGTTGTGAGCTAAAAAGAAAAATAAAGTTTAAAAGAAAGGCAAAAGGCTTAAAATAAAAAGAAAGCACCCAGAAAATCTTGAAATAGGAGAAAGGGAGAATGAGATGAAAATAACAGAGTTGGTAGGGCAAATGTGTAGAAAAATGCAGTGTCAAGGAGGGCCTTTAGTCACTATATTCCAAAAATACCATATGAAAGCCCCCTGAGCCTACGTTACAAGCCTAGAAAGTCCTAAAGAGATCCTAATCCAAGTAGTTAAAGGTCTTAGTCATGAGTATAGGGGCAAGCCTATGGTATTAGGAATGATGCATAAATATCTTTTGTGAGAGAGTGATTTTGCATAGTCCAAAGTGTATACATAAAAACATCATTGAGTGTCAGATATAAGACTTCATTCTCTATGGGCACTTATATTGCATTGTTAGCATTAGACTTGTTCAGTGATTGTAGATTGTTGATAGTATTTCACTTGTCATGGTTATGTTGTCACTTGCACTAGTTTGTGTTTATTTGCTAGATGACTATCTGATTCTGTTTTGGAAAGGTGGTTTGGGTATCTAAGTTTGAGATTTATGTAATATATACCATTGGGTTGAGGTCTGTATGTTACTATATTATCTATATAGATTGAGTCCGTCGCTTGAGGACAAGAAATAATTTTAAGTTGAGGGTGTTGATGTGCTGCAAAAATACAACACTTTCAATGCTTAAAACGTAGAATTTTATGTGTTCTCAATGCGATGTTAGTTGGTTTTATGTGTTTTTATGTTATGTTTGAGGGAATCAGGTCTAGCATTGATTTTGGGAAGAAATACAAAAGTTGTTGAATTTTGATGTAGTACGAGACCCTTTACGAACCATAGATCATTCTATGGGTTGTGAAGAGGTTTCGTGGACAATTCTAGTAAGGGATTGATTTTTTGAAGTTGATTCACCAAATATGCAGATGAGTTGTGGAATGTTTTACGAGTCGTAGAAGATGGTTCGTGCCCTGAGGATCAGAGATTGGGACTTTCTAAAGATTTATCAGATGAAACCTCTTTACGGGTTATAAACCACTTTACAAGTCATAGAGGGGTGTCGTAAACTTGAAGTCCAAATTTCTAGCAGCTTTCTATGAGACCCCAGTTATGGGCCATGGAATGCAATACGACCGTAAACCCCTTTCGTATGGCATGCTGACCAGTTATCCTATTTCATTTAGGACTTGTATTTTACTTATTATAAATAGGTTTTTAGGTTATTTTTCAGAATTTTTTGCATAGCAACCAGTTATCCTATTTTGTGTAGGACTTGTATTTTACTTATTATAAATAGATTTTTTTAGGTTATTTTTCATAAGTTTTATCATAGTACTCAGAGAACTCGGTAGTTAGAGAGAGAAAATAGTGAGGTTACATTGGAGAGTCTTTGAGAACACTTGTATTTGATTTTTGTCTTTAATTTTGTGATTCTCTTTTAAGTTGGATTTGCTTGTTCTTAATTGAATTTTGTAAGTGTTCAATTATGTTCTTCCAATTCATAATTCTTGCATCTACACAGAGTATGAGTAGCTCAATCCACAACTAGAGTTGTAGGAACCATGAAGAACTAACAAGGGAAAATTAGATAATTCATAATCCTTAGAAAGTGTGCATGCATGTATTAATTAACTCTCTTCACTTTGAATGTTTTCTGATGGTGGCCAATATTAGAACTCGCCTTGTGTTACTAACTTGGCCAAGGTGATAATGAATAGGAAATGAGATTATTTAACAGGATTCGATTGATGTGTTCTCGTCTAATCAACCAAACTAGCCCGAGAAGAGGTTGTACTGGGACTAATAGGTAAGGGTTAGTAATGCACACTATGGAGATGGGGTAAGTCACTCAGTGAAAATCACCTCTCACCTTTGACCAAAGGTCTTGGTGAACTTAACTTACCATTCTGCATGCTACACACTAGAAAAGAATTAGGTTATCCGGTGATACTAAGTTAGGAAATCGTGGAGAACACAAAATCCTAGTTTCTCTCCATATCAAATTCATTCTTGTAGTAGTTAGTTTTTTTTTCATTTATTATTGCAACCCCCACCCTTTGAGGAAGTAAGGTGGTTAACTACTCGAATTGTAGTCATTGAATTCTCTTGAGTCTGCGTATTCCCTGTGGGTTCGACCCTAACCATTGTTAGGTTCTATTTCTTGACAACAACTACTTTATCCTCTAAAAGGAGGTGTAACTTGGGCAAAATCATCTCTTTCTTTAATTCTGTGCTTTATTATTTCATTAGATAGTGCTCTGACCATACCCCTCTTTTGTGACTCTTAGCGGACAATCCCTAAGAATTCCTTCAAGTTCCTAAAATTCTGGCCGAAGCACAAACAGTTTAGGTGTGTAGTGGAGGAAAACTAGAAGGATGATTTTTTAGGGGATCCTTTCTCTATATTTCATGCTAAACTAAAAAAAGTTATGGCTGCTCTTGCATCTTAGAGCAAAGCATCCTTTGGGAACATCTTTCAAAAAGTGGCAACACTTGTAGAAGAGGTTAAAGTGAAGGAAATTTAATTTGAAATCAACCCTTCTGAAATAACAGATTGGAACTGAGCAGATCTAGTGTTGAGCTAAAGAAATTTTTGCACCTAGAAGAGGAGTTCTGGAGACGAAAGGCTGGGATAAAATAGTTCTCTGTGGGTGATAGGAACACCAAATTGTTTCATTCCTTTGTTAATCAGAGGAGAAAGAGGCTTATAATTGATGAAATCTCCACCGTGGCTGGTGATTTGATCACCACCTCAGAGAATATAGGGGCTGAAGCTGTGAGATTCTTTGAAAGGCAATTTTCTGAAGACTTGTTCCCAACTGATTGGGGAATGCTAGACTGTGTACCTCATTTAGTTTCAGCCAGAGACAATGCTTTCATGGAAGCCATTCCAGTAGTGAGGATATCAGGGGAGTTGTCTTTGCCTTAAGGTGACAATGCAGGGGGGCTGGGTGGTTTCACTGGTGCTTTCTTCCAGCATTGCTAGGACATTGTTGGGCAGGACATTGAAAATATAGTTAGGGCCTTCTTCTGTGGTTACCAACTTTCCAGGAAGTAAAATATGCACAGCTAGATGTAAAAATTTATATTTATTAACCACAAAACATAAAATATCAGCTAGAAGTAAAATAGATAGAATTAAGATAGACGACCCTTTTGAACAATTTGTTAAAATAATAGATACTAATGATTATTCTTATAAAGAAATAGATACAACTTCTAATTTAGAAATAGTAGAAGAAAGAA
>DF367476.1:1466-19529 GCA_000787875.1 Solanum virginianum | reverse complement strand
AAAATGAAGAATTTGGTCCAAAAAGATTATCAATCAATCACATCATTTGATCAAATCCAAATCCAAAGCTGAAGCCGAGCCGAGCGACGACAATGGCGCGAGGGGTTTTCTTAACCCTTTAAGAGCTAGAAGAAGTGCTTTATAATATAAGCACATAACTTTCACTTTCTACCACCAATGTGGTACAAAGCTCCTTCCAAAGGAACTTTGCTTTGAAACTTCATTTTCCTTCTATTGTCTTCTTACCTCCATTTCTCATTCACACCAACTTAGCTAGCTTTAATCAATAACTAGCTTTAACACTTAGGAGGTATGAAAATATCATGAACTCCTAGTTTGGACTTAAAGTATTCCTTTTGAACTTTGGTTAGTCCCTTTGTGAGTATATCAGCTAGTTGCTCCCTTGTAGCAATGTATTGAGTCTTGATGAAACCTTATTGAATCTTTTCTCTTACAAAATAACAATCGATCTTGATATGTTTGGTCCTCTTATGGAAGACAGGGTTGGCTGCAATTTGCAGTGCTGCCTTGCTATCACTGTAAACAACAACAGGTTGTACAATTTCAGTTCCTATTTCTTTCAGTAGGCCAAGCAACCAAGTCAATTCTGCAACAATTGTAGCTAAGCTTCTATATTATGCTTTTGCAGAACTTCTAGAAGTCTGTTTCTTTGATTTCTATGACACTAGTGTTTCATCAAATTTGATCATGAACCCTGTGACTGACTTCCTTGTTAATGGGCATGATGCCCAGTCTGCATCACAATATGTTGTGATTGTGTTTTTGCGATTGCTAGACAATAAATGATGCACGAAATGATCGGAGAAGACAAAATGGAAGAAGAATGGAGATTTGGGAGAAATCATTGGTGACTCCCAGCGTTCTTTCTTTCCTTCAGAAATTTGATACAATCAATACTACCCTTTCAAAATTACAATTACCCTTTCTAAAGGGTACAAGTTCCTATATATACAAAATAAACCCACAACTTACTAAGTAGCAAAAATTAACCCAAAACAGTCCCAAAACAATCTATTTTGGTCCACATCATTCTGCATCATTCTCCCCCACTAAGAAAAGATTCGCCCTCGAATCGGCCATATCATCATCAGGCTGCTCTTCCCTCGATGACTCACCCTCGTTGTCAGTGATGTAAGGGGACACATCAGCCATATTAAAAGTAACCGACACATTATATTCACCCGGTAAATCAATCTTGTAGGCATTATCATTGATCTTTCCAATTCCCGAAACGGTCCATCGGCTCGAGGGTGTAGTTTGCCATGTCGGTCAGTAGGAAATCATGCTTTCCTGAGATGATTCTAGACCCATTGAACAAGAAACTTTCTCCCTTTAACTCCATGTAAATTGAAACCATTCACCCATCCTTATAAACTTATCCAACATATCCACCACAGGCACCAATCCCATAAACACCCAAACACAAATCAGCAATCTCAATAGGTGAAATAGGATTATTCCCAGCATACCAAGCATTCACAAGAGGGTTACTAGAGACCTCAGCTAGCTCATGAGCTATAACACTGATCATCCCATCGACCCCTGGATAGCCATTTGGTGCCCCCATTAAGTCTTTCCCTCCGTTTCTTATGTTTGGTGGTGGCTTCCTTGAATTCTTAGGCCAAGCAAAAGGAAAAGTATAGAAACCAGGACATTGTTTCCAAAGTGATATAGTTGAGATGTTTTGGCCAGCTTGATCTGTGTAAAGCCAAACGGTTCACCACCAATCAGAAACAGAAGGATGAGGTACATTAGAAGAAAATGAAAAAGAGTTGAGAAAGTCTCGAATTATGGCTTGATGAGAAGGGTTCTAATGGCCATACCATATTACAGAAAGTTTAATAGGTGAAGAAGGAACAGGCCCCATATGGTATTCAAGATTAACAAGATCAGAAGAGCCTTTAAAGTTCTTGTTTTCATCATATGGAATCCAAGAAAAAGCAATAAGTGAAAAGCAAGAGGAAGATAGCAGCGAGAAGAAATAGGGATTATGAAAAAAATGAAACTTATTGATGTATTTCAATGCCTCATGATCAGAGTAGAGGACGAACTCTCTGGAAATGAGGTAGTGACGCCAATACTCGAGACTCCTGACAATGGCATAAAATATCTTGTCATAAGTCAATATTTGAGCTTGACGTCATTCAACTTTTCACTGAAAAACGTCACAGGTCTATTTTTCTAACTTAACACGCCACCAATACCCACGCCTGATGCATCACAGTGAAACTCAAAAACTTCTTCAAAATTTGGCAAAATCAGAAGTGACTGTATGAGATCATACTTCTTAGAGGTAAGTTTCTCATTTGTGTCGATAGGACTTACTGCTGGCTTAGCACCAGATAATCCCATTTCAGATATTAACTCCAAGGAATACTTCCTTTGATGCATTGTTATCCCTTATTTTGACTTGGCAAACTCAATGCCAAGGAAGTATTTTAGTTCGCCAAGATCTTTCATCTTAAAAACTTGTTTGAGAGTATTTTTTGTTTCCTCAATTAGTTCTAAACTGTCTCTATTAACAACATATCATCCACATATACTAAGTTGAGTGTAAGACCTTTATCTGACCTTCTAGTAAACAATGAGTGGTCGTATTGGCATTGTTTGAACTTGAACTTAATCAGGGCCTTTGATAGCTTTGCATTCCACTATCTTGGAGCCTGTTTCAGTCTGTAAAGGGATTTAACCAGTCTGCACTCCTTCCTTAACTCCCCCTGACTATTAAATCCCTTTGGAAGATCCATGTAAATTTTATCATATAGATCATCTTGTAGAAATGCATTATATATATCCATTTGTTGTATATGCCAATTAGAATTAGCAACTAGAGATAATATTGTTCTTACTCTGACCATCTTTACTACCGATGAAAAAGTTTCCTGGTAATCTATGCCTTCTTTTTGGCTGTATCCCTTAGCAACCAACCTGGCCTTGAACCTTTCTATCTCACCATTTGCTTTGTATACCCTCTTGCAACCTATTGTATTTTTTCCTTGTGGCAGTGAAACAATATCCCAAGTGTGATTGTTTTCCAAAGCATGAATCTCTTCTTGCATAGCCTAAATCCACCTAGGATCTTTGAGAGCTTCTGAGTAAGACTTAGGTTTTGTAGCAGAAGATAAAACAGCAATGTATGCTTGATATTTGCTGGACAATTTATCATAATTGAGGTATTTGTCAATACCATAGTCACTACTGTCATGAATTTTAAGGGACACAAAATCCTTCATCCATACTGGTGGTTTCTTACTTCTGTCCGACTTCCTAATTTCCATAGGTTGTTCAGTATGTTCAGGTTGTATCTGTTCATTCTGAACCACAGCTTGCATATCAGGCTGTAGTACTTCACCTGACACTTCACTTGACTCTAAACCATCCAAATTTTGAAAAATATTGTCCAACTGACCACCAACTGTAGGATTGTTAGAAACTGCCGGACCAATTTCCACGATGTTTTGAAACCAACAATCTGATTCTAACAACTTTGAAGTAGTATCTAGAAAAACTGATTGATGAAGATCATTTGAGTTAACAAATGGAAAGATGTCTTCTTTGAAAATTACATCCCTGTTGACAAAAAAGGAATTATTAGTTATGTCTAGCAATACATTTCCTTTCTGAGTAGTAGAATACCCCATACGTATAGCAGTTCTGACCCTAGACAACATCTTATCATACCAATCAATAAACTCGTCAGGATGAGACTTACCATCGAATTTCAGAAGGTCGACCTTCATCCCTAGGGTTTGATAGGGCTAGTCGGGATTATGCCCTAACCGTTGGTTTCGCCTCTGAGTCAGGATCCCCCACAGGTTAAACCCCAGTTGGCGCTCCAACTCTCGAATTCGTCTCCCCATCGCTGCAATCTCCAGATCTCTTTGGTCTCGACGGCAGTTCGATGGCCTATCTTCTTCGGGATCGACTCCGCGACCCCGACCTCGATGACGACCCCTACTACGACCTCGGTTCATATCCGCCATCAACCCGATTTCTCTGATACCAACTGATGCAAGAAACGATCGGAGAAGACAAAATGGAAGAAGAATGGAGATTTGGGAGAAATCACTGGTGACTCCCAGCGTTCTTTCTTTCCTTCAGAAATTTGATACAATCAATACTACCCTTTCAAAATTACAATTACCCTTTCTAAAGGGTACAACTTCCTACATATACAAAAGAAACCCCCAACTTACTAAATAGCAAAAATTAATCCAAAACAGTCCCAAAATAATCTATTTTGGTCCACATCATTCTGCATCAATAACAACCCTTGTGTTGGTTGACGTTTGATATACCTAACAATCCTTAATGCAGCACTCATGTGTGAGGTTTTGGGTTGCTGCAAGAGTTGACTAAGAGTCTGGACTGCAAATGAAATATCAGGCCTTGTGACTGTTAAATATAATAGTTTTCCCATGAGTCTCTGATATATGGTTTGATCTACTAAAGGATCTTCTTCCGTTGACTTTACTGCTACATCATACTTCTTAGAGGTAAGTTTCTCATTTGTGTCGATAGGACTTACTGCTGGCTTAGCACCAGATAATCCCATTTCAGATATTAACTCCAAGGAATACTTCCTTTGATGCATTGTTATCCCTTATTTTGACTTGGCAAACTCAATGCCAAGGAAGTATTTTAGTTCGCCAAGATCTTTCATCTTAAAAACTTGTTTGAGAGTATTTTTTGTTTCCTCAATTAGTTCTAAACTGTCTCTATTAACAACATATCATCCACATATACTAAGTTGAGTGTAAGACCTTTATCTGACCTTCTAGTAAACAATGAGTGGTCGTATTGGCATTGTTTGAACTTGAACTTAATCAGGGCCTTTGATAGCTTTGCATTCCACTATCTTGGAGCCTGTTTCAGTCTGTAAAGGGATTTAACCAGTCTGCACTCCTTCCTTAACTCCCCCTGACTATTAAATCCCTTTGGAAGATCCATGTAAATTTTATCATATAGATCATCTTGTAGAAATGCATTATATATATCCATTTGTTGTATATGCCAATTAGAATTAGCAACTAGAGATAATATTGTTCTTACTCTGACCATCTTTACTACCGATGAAAAAGTTTCCTGGTAATCTATGCCTTCTTTTTGGCTGTATCCCTTAGCAACCAACCTGGCCTTGAACCTTTCTATCTCACCATTTGCTTTGTATACCCTCTTGCAACCTATTGTATTTTTTCCTTGTGGCAGTGAAACAATATCCCAAGTGTGATTGTTTTCCAAAGCATGAATCTCTTCTTGCATAGCCTAAATCCACCTAGGATCTTTGAGAGCTTCTGAGTAAGACTTAGGTTTTGTAGCAGAAGATAAAACAGCAATGTATGCTTGATATTTGCTGGACAATTTATCATAATTGAGGTATTTGTCAATACCATAGTCACTACTGTCATGAATTTTAAGGGACACAAAATCCTTCATCCATACTGGTGGTTTCTTACTTCTGTCCGACTTCCTAATTTCCATAGGTTGTTCAGTATGTTCAGGTTGTATCTGTTCATTCTGAACCACAGCTTGCATATCAGGCTGTAGTACTTCACCTGACACTTCACTTGACTCTAAACCATCCAAATTTTGAAAAATATTGTCCAACTGACCACCAACTGTAGGATTGTTAGAAACTGCCGGACCAATTTCCACGATGTTTTGAAACCAACAATCTGATTCTAACAACTTTGAAGTAGTATCTAGAAAAACTGATTGATGAAGATCATTTGAGTTAACAAATGGAAAGATGTCTTCTTTGAAAATTACATCCCTGTTGACAAAAAAGGAATTATTAGTTATGTCTAGCAATACATTTCCTTTCTGAGTAGTAGAATACCCCATACGTATAGCAGTTCTGACCCTAGACAACATCTTATCATGTTGACTCAAATCTTTTGCATAACACAAGCATCCAAGTACTTTAAGATGAGTTACATTAGGAGGTCTATGATAGACCTTTTCAAAAGGAGACATATTGTTAAGAACAATAGTAGGCAATCAATATATCATATACACAGCAGCAAGTACACAATGACCCCAATATCTAATAGGTATATTTGCCTGCAATCTTATAGCTTTTGTTACTTCTAAAATGTGTCTGTGTTTCCTCTCAGCTACTTTATTTTGCTAAGGTGTATACGCACAAGACTTTTATGCACTATACCTAATTGTTTGAAAATATTATCACACAGAGAGTTGAGAAACTGTCCCATTATCTGTTCTAATGGTTTTAATACATTTCTCAAACTGATTTTTGATATAAGTAAGAAAATATTGAAGACATACACACACATCAGATTTCTGTTCGAGTAAAAACACCCATGTAAATCTAGAGTAATCATCTACAATAGTAAGAAAGAACTTGTTTCCATCAAAAGTAGCAATTTTATAAGGGCCCCAAATGCCTACATGAATGAAATAAAGATATGCTTTGCTTTGTATACTGCTAGTTGTAAAAGGCAACCTAGTTTGCTTAGCACAGGGGCATACAGTACACCTATCTAAATGAGACCTAATTTGTTGTAAACTACTAGGAAACACTTTATGTAAAACTGTAGAAGAAACATTGCCAAGCCTTTTATGCCATAAGATGATATCTTCTGTCCCATTCTTCTTTGAACTATGGACGGATAAACTGAGGTTTCTTCCATTAGAATCATGGTGACTGAGCAGGATATAGAGCCCATCAACTTTTTTACCAACCTCCTTCACCCTCTCAGTGAAGAGATCCTAAAAAATACAAAAGTCAGGAAAAAAGGATACACAGCATTGTAGCTCCTTGGTGAGCTTTGAAACAGACAATAGATTATAGTTAAATTGAGGAACATAAAAAACATTGGAGATGGAACTTTTAGGAGTAATTACACTAGTGACTGTATGAGTAACCAGAGACACATCAGCATTGGGCAAGTCTATCCTTTTAGGTATGACATTTTTTATTACAGATTCTTTATTAAGTAAATCCAAATCCGATGTCATATGATTTGTTGCTCCAGTATCTATGGTCCACTCATGACCACCAGAAACTATCATAGTCGTATGCTTATTAGTCACTTGTGATACAATACTTGCAGCGTTAGCTGAAGCAGCTGTGGAGGAGTTTGTGTTGACTTGACTAAGTAGTTTTATGATCTGATCATAATGTTCCTTTGAGAACATTCTGCCTCCCATCTGATTCATTTGAGGTGAAACCATCTTATTCTTTGAACTTTCACCAGTAAACCTGCCATTTGAATCTGTTGGGAACCACGCAGCGGAGTGAGCAATTAAATTTTAGGAG
The DNA here is from genome assembly GCA_000787875.1 of Solanum virginianum. NCBI lineage: Eukaryota > Viridiplantae > Streptophyta > Magnoliopsida > Solanales > Solanaceae > Solanum > Solanum virginianum. Next base: position 12,226 of record DF367476.1, on the reverse strand, counting down.
GAATAAATAAAGGAAAATATACACAAGAAAATTTAACGTGGTTCACCCAAAACTTTTGGGCTACATCCACAAAACAACACTTCTAATGTATTTCTTCTACTGTTACAAGAGGGCTTTGTCATTCCTGCAGCTGTTCGACAATGCTCGAACTTCTCCCTTGGCAGAATTTTTGTCATCATATCCAATCCGTTTTCATTAGTATGGATCTTTTGAAGTTGTAGTAACTTTTTCTCCAATGCATCAGTTATCTAATGATATCTTACATCGATATGTTTGGACTTTGCATGAAATGAGACATTCTTGCAAAGATGGATAGCACTTTGATTGTCACAGAACATCTCAAACTTGTTTTGTTTGATATCAAGTTCTTTAAGAAATCCCTTCATTCATAACAATTCTTTGCAAGCTTTTATTGCTGCTATAAATTCTGCTTCTGTAGAAGACAATGCAATACACTTTTACAATTTCGACTACCAAGACACAACTCCTCCTTTTTGCAAGCTTCTGTTACTGCTATAAATTCTGCTTCTGTAGAAGACAATGCAATACACTTTTGCAATTTCGACTGCCAAGACATAGCTCCCCCTGCAAATGTAATCAGGTATCCTGATGTAGACTTTCTTGAGTCAATATCGCCAGCCAAATCTGCATCTATGTATCCAACCAACACAGGTTCTGCCCCTCCAAAACATAAGCATATTTTGGATGTAGCTCGAAGATACCTGAGAATCCATTTAACAACTGTCCAATGCTCCTTTCCAGGATTTGAAAGGAAATGACTCACTACTCTAACCGAGTGAGCAATATCTGGTCGTGTACACAACATGGCATACATCAAACACCCAACTGCTGAGACATATGGTATTCTAACCATTTCTTCCTTCTCCTTATCAGTAGAAGGTCACATACTGGAACTCAATTTAAAATGATTAGCAAGTGGACAACTAAATGCTTTAGCTTTGTCCATATTGAATCTCTGAAGTACTTTTTCAATGTACTTCTCTTGAGATACCCAAAGCTTCCTAGCGCTTCTATCTCTAGTAATTCTCATGCCAAGAATTTGTTTTGCTGATCCTAAGTCTTTCATTGCAAAAGACTTACTCAATTGTTCCTTTAGACTGTCAATTCTTGAAATATTTTTTCCAATGATCAGCATATTATCTACATAGAGTAGAAGGATAACAAAATCATCTTCAGAGAATTTATTGATAAACACGTATTAATCTGCAGTAGTTTTCTTGAAGTCTTTCACTCGCATAACAGACTCAAACTTCTTATACCATTGTCTTGGTGCCTGTTTCAAGCCATATAAACTTTTCTTCAATATGCAGACATAATCCTCTTTTCCCTTCACTTTGAAACCCTCTGGTTTTTCCATGTAAATTTCTTCTTCTAGATCTCCATAAAGAAAGGCAGTCTTCACATCCATTTGCTTAATTTCCAAACTGAGACTTGCAGCTAGCCCTAGCACAGTATGAATAGATGTCATTTTCACAACAGGTGAAAATATCTTATCAAAGTCAATGCCCTTCTTTTGATTGAAACCTTTGACGACCAATCTTGCTTTAAAGCTTGGATGGTCTGTGTGTTCTTCATGTTTGATTCTGAACACCCATTTATTCCTCAATGCTCTTTTACCATTAGGCAATTTCAAGAGCTTGAACGTTTTATTCTCATGCAAGGATTTCATTTTATCTTGCATGGCTTCCATCTATTTTCCTTGTTTTCATCGTCCATTGCCTTATTGAAGCTTTCCGATTCTCCCCCATCAGTCAGTCTAACCCACTGATAAACTGGGTACCTAGTAGAAGGCTGTATATTTCTACTAGATCTTCTTAAGGGCACTGGAGACTCTCCAGCTCTTGGTGGTTGAGTGTGACCACCATCAATATTCTCTTCTTCTGGTTCATCTTCCTGGGGAATGCCTTCATCATCTACATCTTGCGGATGGTCATCATGAACCTTATCTGCAACTTGAGTCAGTACTTTTGTTGAAGAATTCAACCTTAAGCTTGTTGAATCATCTGAAGGAGTAAAGCCTTCTTTGTTTGCTTTATTTATATCCTTAATAGTTTGATCTTTAATAAAGATAGGAAACACTTTTGCCTGACCAAATTTTCTCCCGGACTTGATATTGAAGTGGAGCACAAGGTGAGCGGTTTAGCACATACACTACTGTAAGTAGTGCTTCACCCTAAAAAGATTTATCTAACTTTGAATGAAAGAGTAAACACCTTATTCTTTCTATCAAGGTTCGATTCATCCTCTCAGCTAAACCATTTAATTGTAGTGTCTTTGGAGGCATCATTTGATGTCTAATACCATGCTCTTTGCATTAAGCATGAAATGATCCAACATATTCTCTGCCATTGTCTGTGCGGACACACTTGATGTTTTTCCCAGTTTCTCTGTCAACTGAGGCATGAAATTGTTTGAAGACTTTTAGCACTTAATCCTTGGACTTAATGGTATAAGACCAGGTCTTTCTCGATGAAGGTCACCAAAAATCTGGCTCTACCAAATGACTTTGGTAGTGGACCACACACGTCAGAATGAATCAGATCCAAAATATTCTCCATTCTGGAAGGTGGAGAACTATGGAAAGAGACTCTGTTCTGTTTTTCAGCTAGACAATTTTCGCATTTTTTTAATGATACCTGATTTAAATCAGGTAGAACTTTATCTTTCACTAATTTAGACATCCCTTTTTCACCAGCGTGGCAAAGTCTCTTATGCCATAAATGTGTGGTATTTTCATTTTCCATCACATTTATAGATACATCAGATACCTTTGCTTGCATCACATATAATTTTGGACTTTTATACCTTTATCCGTTTCCACACAGACATCTTCCTTGCCAATAACTTTTGATAAGTTTCCATTTTTCATCTTTACAACACCATAGTCTCCATGTGTGTAAGATGAGAAAAGGTTTTTATGTGGTGTGCCGTGAATGGTTGCACCACTATCAATTACCCAACTTGTCTTTTGAGTTAATTAACTAACAATCTCACTGTCACAACTGATGTTGAACTTGTCAACAATTTCCTTATTCATCATCACTATTTGTCTTTCCCTTCTTATCTCTATTATTTTGCTGGTCGTTCTTGAATTTTTGATAAAATTGCTTGATGTGACCTTTCTTCTTGCAGTAATGGCACTCAATGTTTGCATATTTGTTTGAATTTCCTCGACTCTTGTCTCTGGAGTTTGAACCCTTCACTTGACTTCTTCCCCTCTTTTCAGTAATCAGAACTTCTGATTCTGAGAAAGAGGTTGAGCCTTGAGATCTACGTCTCATTTCTTCATTTAATATACTGCTATTAACAACTTCCATGCTTACTACACCATTTGGTGTAGTATTTGTCAAAGGCACTTTCAAATTTTCCCCTGACTTTGGTAAATAAGCTAAAATCATAAGAGCAATTATCTCATCATCAAACTTTATTCCCATTGTCGATAGCTGGTCCACCATTCCTTCTATGTTATTTAGGTGATTAGCTACAGAAGTGTTTTCTTGATATTTGACTTCCATCAATTGGGCTAAGTAAAATAATTTATTTTTGCCAGTCTTTGAAGCATACAACTGCTTCAGCTTGTTTAACTGTGTTCTGGCATGAGTTTTTTACAAATATGATTGTAAAAGTTGTTATCGACAAAGTGTCAAATATATCCACAAACTCGTTCATGCTCAAACACCCACTCATCTTCGGACATCCCTTTCGGTTTGACGATAGAGAATACCGGCAAGTGCATCTTCATAATCATGAGAAGATCCTTCATTTTGCCTCTCCAGACACGGTAGTTTGAACCGTTCAGGTTGATCATTTTGCTTGTCTTTACCTCCAGTGCTACATACCTAGATCAGACTCTGATACCATGCTTCAGCTTGTTCAGATAAATGGTGTTTTCCAGACATGGCAAGAAGTCATAGACTCTATTAAAGAACTCCAGTGCCATGTACCTAGATCAGATTCTGATACCACTCGTTGGGGCCCACGTAGCAAAGTGAGCAATTAAATTTTAGGAGGAATAAATAAAGCAAAATATACACCAGAAAGTGAACGTGGTTCACCCAAAACTTTTGGTCTACATCCACAAAACAACACAACACTTTCCACACGTCGATTCCTCTAAAGCACCTTAACCAAAGCCACATCCTAGTTGCGAAAACCACTTCGCTTGCCTATGCAAAATCTCAACTGAAACTTCTTCAAAAGACAAGTTCTTCTCAACCTCAACACCTTCCAAGGCACAATAGCACTAGTATCACCAACCAACTTCCTCAACTTAGACATATAGAAAACCGAAGGAATAGAACTCAAACACTGGTGCAAATCTAATCTATAGTCCACATTCCCACACCACTCAACAATCTCATAAAGGCTTACATACTGGAAAACTTAACTTTCCCTCTTTTCCAAAATGCATCACACCCTTATAGGTGAGACCTTCACATATACCCCAATCACTAATATGAAACTCAAGGTCCCTCTTTCAAACATCCGAATAAAACCTTTGGTGACTTTGAACCATCTTCAACTTTTCCTAACCAATTTCACTTTTTCAATAGCCTCCAATACTAAATCCGAGCCTATAGAAGTCATCTCATATAACTCAAACCATTCGACCAAAGACCTACACCTTCTACCACACAAAACTCAAAACTGTGCCACACCCATGCTAGCATGAAGGCTATTATTGTAAGCAAACTCAATAAGTGGTAGGTGATCACCCCAATTAACCTCAAATTCTAACACACAAGACCTCGTCATGTCATCCAAAGTTTGAATTGTCCTCTCGGCTTGCCAACAGATTGAGAATGAAAAGAGGTACTTAACTTCACCTTAGTGCCAAGCCCCCTTGAGATGATTTCTAAGAGTGAGAAGCAAGTTGGTTACCACAATCCAATATAATACAAGTAGGCACACTACCCAGTCTAACCAACTCCCACATATAAATAACTTGGCATTGTCTTTCTATGTACCATGCCACCAATACACTTCCCTCAAGTCATAATTCATTTTGGAAGGTCCCGGGTGAATAGGATAATGAGAGTTATGAGACTTTACTAATGATCATCTCCTTGAGACCATAAATGCCCGAAAGACACCATCGATCTTGGTACCGAGATCTTCCCCTTGGGAGAAAATGTCTATCTTATTTTAAGCAACCAATCTCTTCAACATAGTCGATGATGGGTCTAAGTCTTGCTTAGCTTTAATATCAACAACCACAAAAGATTCGAGCCTATTCTGAACATAAATACCTCCATCATTGGAGTCGACTAACCTAACACCTGATGTGGCAAAACATTAAAAATTTTTTTCCAACTCTTCCTATCCTTCACCCACATAAGCCACACTTCCTATAGATAGTCCACTAAGAGCATCGACTACAATACTTGCCTTATCGGGATGATATTGTACATTCATCTCATAGTTCTTAAGGAGTTCTATCCATCTCCTTTGTCTCAAGTTAAGATTCCTTTTGAGTGAACACATATTGCAAGATCTTGTGATCGGTGAAAACATCAACGTGTACCCCACACAAATAGTGTCTCCAAATTTTCAAAACAAATACCACTACCGCTAACTCAAAATCATGAGTCAGGTAATTACGCTTATGCACCTTCAATTGCCTTGATGTATAAGCTATCACCTTACGATGTTGTATAAATAGACAACCTAACTCAATAAGTATCACAATACACCACAAACCCATCTAGTAAAGTCAAAATAGGAGCCAATGTAAGTTGATCTTTCAAAGTCAGATTACCCTTCTCACACTCATCTGACTATACAAACTTGGCCTTCTTTTGAACCAACATAGTCAATATAGATGAAATAGATGACAAAACTTCAACAAACCTTCTATAATAACCAACCAACCTAAGAAAACTTTGAATAACCGAAGGACCAAGCTCGTCAAATAATGCACATCCTTCACCAACTCCTTTTTGACCTTATCTATAAGATCAACTACAACATCTTCCTTCCCTGGATTCCATTATGAGCCCAAAGTAACTCTTCCTATTCAGTAGGGAGGGATGGAGACAGGAAACCTTAAGATACGGATCATGGCACGATATGTATCACGAAAAGTGAAATATTTCCTAAAATGCCTTATAGCCTCCTACCATAGATGTAGCGTGCTTCACACCTATGAATAGGACTTTACTTGATGCGATATATTAGACTCCAAGGATCATTTATAAACCTAATGCTCTGATACCATCTTTAATCATGACCCTGGACTAGGGTCTAGGAGTGACACGACGAATGAGAACCCGAAAGTCCTTAAACAAGCCTCAAGATACCAAAACTCACATTATCGGTTCACCAAGTGAACTACTACTTGGAATCCCAATGTTCACTCCAAGACTTCATATAAGGACCCCTTGAGTTAAGCCCCCACCTTAAGCGTCAAACGGTGCTACGTCTAGTCCTAAGGAATACTTGAAATAATCATAAATTTAATCATAACATGAATAACTTGCAAATAACATGATAACATGACACGAGTAGCTCATTCAAATACTTGACCCCTACACGTGGTGTATACCTTGTACTAGAGTATAAAAACAATGCATAGACTTGGCCCCTACTAGTACGCATCAAATTTAACATGAGGGTGGAGATTGTAACATTCTTAGCTTGACCCCTTCTAGTGAGTTTTAATTGGAACATAAGGGTAAAATAATGATTATGCTTGACCCCTTCACGTGTACATGAGGGTAAATGGTTATTTTTTTGTCCCCTACATGTAGACATTATTCACTCACAAGAGGGTAAAAATATAAAATAAGGGCTTAACATATTACTTGCAAATCACAGAAACTTTTCATGAGTTTAATACATGCTTAGGAGCCCATAATTACAATGAAAACACTTGTCTTGCAAAACATGCAATAACCTTTCATCAACATAAAAATCCTTGTCACGTTAATTTAGTCAAACATGGTGGGTATATGTACATATGCTTAAAATCATGCAATTCAAGAGTATAGAACATGAAATGGTAAAATCAATTCATCTTAGAGTCATTCAAATCAACCCACCAATATAGTTGTAAAACCCTTATTTTAGGTGTCATGGAAACTACTCAAAAATCCATAATCTTTTCAAGTCTTTCAAGATACCATATTACACAAAGCTGTAGCATCACAAATATAATATAATCTTATTTCTTAATAGAAACTCATGCATCACTAGTTCAATATTCAACAAATTTTCAACATATCTCATGTATAGGAGTGATAATAGAAAATACCAATAAGAAATCTAAGCATAAAATCATGAAATTTCATTAAAAGAGAAGGTTAGGCTCCATGGGTGAAAGGATCCATGGATGAAGACCCGCATACCTAAAAATTGGAATTCCTTGAAGTAAACTTGATGAAGAATTGAAGCTTGGGTTGGGTCCTTGGAATTCAAAGTATGCTCTTGAGATTCTTGAAATTGAATGGAGGATTGGGTGATGATTTGAGAGGGTTTTAGAGTGTTTCTTGAGAGTTTGAAAATGCAAAATGGCTAAGTATAAAGGTATTCACGTTTACATAGGCATTGGGTGATTATCCAAATTTCCTTGAGCAAAGCTGGAAAAAAACTGCTGGCGCGAAGGCAACATTTGCACAGAGGCACACCCCAGGCGCGACGTGGCCTGGACGCGCAGGTTCTTTGTTAATGATCGCTGTAGCGAAAATTATTTTTTACTACAGGTCTTCTAAAATTTGAGGGCTATCCTATTCCCACTCAATTTTGCCCCCCGAACAAGAATATAAAGTCGGATTTGCGATGTATAAGCTATCACCTTACGATGTTGTATAAATAGACAACCTAACTCAATAAGTATCACAATACACCACAAACCCATCATAAAGTCGGATTTGCAAATTCATACATGAATTTTGAGATATGCAAGAAATAAGATATAGGACATTTTCGAAGCACATGAGAGGTATTACAGTTATGATCAGAATAGGTTTTCACATTGAAATTGAGGTCAGAGTCCGCTATTGAGGTGAAAAGTTGGATACGTATCAAGATGGAAAGTCGGGTCTTAGGTCAAGCAATAGAGTAGGAGTTCATGTCAGGACGAGAGTCGGTGGTGACTTATTCAGATTATCAATCTTAAATGAGTTTGGTATCTAACTCTTTTGAAATGGATAAAAAATGAGTGAAATTCACATTACATATTTAAAGGTTGTACTTAAATGGGTAAAGAAATTCATTCATAAAAGAAAGAGAAATGTTGTTATTTTTTTGAGTGTAGGTGGTCGGTAGGAATAGATAAGATAAGTAAAGTAATAGCTCTTATTTTGAAGCAAGAAATTAAAATTTTAAGATTTTTTACAAAATAAATAATTAATTTTGAAAAATAATATTTTTGAGAGGTGGCTGTTGCACCTATAATTTATCAATAATTACACTTATTTTTAAAATAATATGATTTTAATTAGTTTATTTTGAATTTTAAATTTTAAATTTTGTCATAGTCTAAAATATTAATTTAGTTTTATTAAATCATTGTTTTGTATAAAATTGCATTTTTTATATTGTTGGTTATATTTATTCATATTTATTTTAGTATATTTACACATTCTAAAAATTTATTTTTTACACAAACAAAATTATATTTAATTATCCCATAATTTTGGATCGATAATTATGAGCCATTAGATTTTAGATCTCTTTACATATCAAGGGGTGTTCACGGTTCGAATAACAACTGATCCAAATCAAAAAATCAAATCAAACCAATCCGATAAACTGATTTTATTTGGATTGAATTTGGTTTGGTTTGGTTTCAATTTTTGAAAAAATCGATAGTATTAGTTCTGGTTTGGATTTGTTCGGGAAAACCAAATAAATAATTAAACCAAATTGACAAATTATATTCATATATGTTATAATTATATATAGATAATACATTTTTTATAAAAATAATTTTGAAGATCTTATACACATTTTCATCAAAATTTATTTTTCAATCTACTTTTGAAAGCATAAATGTTCAAGACGAGAACATTTATCTCATTGATTTTATGTATATGAACGTCTATGAGAATTCTTTGGTTGCACTAAAAATGTCACTATCTCTTTCTTCTAGGCCAAAATGGTGAATTTTTTTAAAAAAATTCACAGTAAATTTAGTGATCAAATGGTTTATAATGTCAGTCGTTCTAATTATTTTTCGTTTTTGAATGGATCATTATAAATTTTTCTCCATTTTAAATGTATCATTCTTTTATTTTTATTTATGGTTAATATAGAATAATCTAACTAAACCAAACCGAAATCAATAACAACCAAATCGATAAACGTATATTATAATTGGTTGGGTTTGGTTTGGTTTTGAGAATTTAAAAATCAAATTAAGTTGGTTTAGTTTTAATTTTGACCAACAACAGACCCAAACCAACCTGTGAACAGGGTAGGTGGATAATTCTTTTAGTAATAAAAGATTTCTAATTTTGAAAACCTAAAGAACTCTTCTCTTTTCCATTTTTATTCCACCATCAGCCGCCACCCACCACCCCTCGCCACAATCCAACGAAGACTCCAAACCCTTTTCCACCACCACTGATCCAGCAAAGCCCCAAACCTTTTAACTCTTTGTTGTTTGGACAGCATCAGATCATCGATGAGCTCCAAACTCTAACCAACCACACCACCATCCACCATTGCTACCCATTCCTTGATCTACGTCACCAAACCACCTCTGCTTCCCATTTTTGCAGCAAACCACCAACAAGCAACCTATAATCAGCCATCACCTTTGTCCCTAAACCAAACCCCTATTTTCTTCTCTTTCACGCTGCCACCAGCAGCTCTGTCTCCATCGCCTTTATCCACTATCGGGAGAAAACCACCCTAACTCCACCAGAAATTGCCAAACCCAAAACCCCCAAAACTTTTCCCTGTTCTCTGACTAGTAACTCACAAAATGACCCCCCAAAACCCTAATGAGAACTTCACTGTTCGTGTCACGACCCAACCTACGGACCATGACTGGTATCCGATAGGGCACCCAGACGATATTATCAACCCAAACCCAGATTACAGCCATCTTATATTTTACAAAAATTTTGGCAGAGTTTCCTCTATTTTGTTGACTAGCCACCTGAAATAGAAAGATTGCAGCGAACCAACAGAGAAGTCACAAACATAGACAGATATATATGCGGGCCAACAAGGTTACCGCTGCGGTCCTGCCGCCTAATAAACACAACAAATGTACAGAATATCCAAACTGACTGATATGTTTTCCAAACTCAACATACGTATCAGGTCCTGCCACCTAATAAACACAACATATGTACAGAATATCCAAACTGACTGATATGTTTTCCAAACTCAACATACGTATCATAATATACATACTGACCAACTCAACCCATACTCACAGGAGTCCACAGACCTCTATATAGATATACTGACAGACAAGACGGGACAGGGCCCAATCATACCCAAAATGAAAATAGTACAGAATGACCAATAAAAATACCAAAAGTGGCTCAGAAAGAATAGAACTCTTCAGACTGACTACTGGGATCCTAAAATGGTGGCCTAATACTCTGTGCGTCCGTACCTGCGGGCATGAAACGCAGCCCCCAAAGAAATGGAGGTCAGTACGAAAGACGTACCGAATATGTAAAGCTGGAAGTACAACTGTAAACAAAGGGATAATCCGACCAGAAGCATAAAGGCCCAACTCATACTCAAATGCCAAAAGAATATTTCTTTTCATTTTCAAA
>DF367477.1:0-18604 GCA_000787875.1 Solanum virginianum | reverse complement strand
GACAAGTATGATACACCGATGTATCATATAAGTATGATACACCGATGAATCATATTAATGGGTTGATTCATTGAGACAATGAATCATATAATATGATTCATTACAATAAAATAGTTAACACATGGATGATTCACCGCATTAGATATTGATTAGAATGAATCATGACTTATGAATCATGTATGACAAAGTGTATCCGTAAAAATGAAGTGTTTTCGTAAAAAATAAAGTGTATTCGTAAAATTATCTTTTTAAGTGTATTCGTAAAAATGAAGTGTATCCGCATAATTGTTCTTTTATAGAATTTTTGTAAATATGAAAAAGGTTGGGATAAATTGAAATTTCTTTCCCTCAATGTAAGATTTCTGTAAGTTATACATCATTTTATCGTCAAAAGAAATTCCGCGGACATTTATGTGGTTGCATATAGATAATTTTATTAAGAATAAAGGAAAACTTTTAAGTGATTTATTTAGGAAAATAATGTAACTAGACAAACATATGATATGTGTTTATATTATACAACTATATATAGTTTGAGAAAATTATAATTTATATATATAGTTAGGTTTTATTGCTATTTTTTCTCTTCTCTCTTCCTCTCTCTCGCCTCTCTCCCCTCTCTCTGCAATTTCTTATCAGACATACAATTACATATGTATACCAGTTGCATATATACAATTATTTTGACAAATAGAAATATACAATTCGCCTCTCTACCCTCTCTCGTTCGTCTTTCTCCTCCCCCTCTCAACCTCGCTAGCCTCTCTCCTCCCTCTCCTAATCTCACTTGCTAGATATACAAATACATAAGTATATTAGTTATACATATACAATTATTTGACAAATATACACATACAATTTGATAAATATACATATACAATATGCCTCTCGCTCGCCTCTCTCGATCTCGCTCGCCTCTCTCCTTCCCTTCAGGTCACAATTATGCCATGTAATATGTAAAATATAGTTATTTAATCATATTAAATTTCAAGTCTAGATTATTTATAAAAATTTCTCATTTTATTTATAATTATAAAAAAATAAGGAGTACTTTTGTAAAACAAATTAAAAAGAATATATATGTCACATAAATTGCTGTTGATCCTTAGGACCAACAAACAGTACAGCTAAGTCTACACTACTGTGCGATAAAAAAATTAGTAACTTGAATCCTACTAATCAGGGGATGGATAAGTACTAATCTAGCTGTAAAATGCTTAATTTATGTGATATGTTACCCCATGATTAAATAAAAATCCACGTGATTAGTACATTTAGAATCAAATATTATTTTTGTTAAAGAAGAAAAAAGTTGTGAAAGCTCACAGCCCCTAGCTGCTGTTTGAACATAATATGTCCACTTGGGAAAAAAGTTTGGGATACTATTTTCTCTATTTTGGGTTGTTTAACAATATTCGTTCACTTTATGAAATCAAGAGATAATTTTACCTTTAATTCCTACTTTATGCTTATCATTAATTATAGTCATTTTCATAGTACATTTTTCACGACATTGAATTTATTATATTCAAAGGATAATTTGGTAAAATTATGCCTATCATTTACTACTTTTTAATTTATGTATCAAGTTAAAAAGAGACAAATAAAGATAAACGAAAAAATATTATATTAGAAATACACATTGAACTAGCACTTTTAATTATTTTGTTTGAAGTTCAACATTTACAAACAGCCCATTCTTGACTTTTTATGTGCTAAAAATGCTGAAGTTCAATTAATTTGCAAGTATGTTAAAATTCTATATTCACTTTAAATGATTTTTCTTTATTTTTTTTTTCAAAAGTTTTTTTTAGATCTAGCTTGACCCACTCGGCCAATTTTGAGAAAATAATCAATTTCCCATTCAACTTGCACTTTTGCTAATAGGTGCAAAACATTTAATCTTTTATTATATAAATTTGTATGTGAAATGTGTTCACGGTCAAAGTATCGGAAATCAGAATAAATTTGAGCCATCAAGGTCAGCCCCACCTTGAATTGGAGCCACTAAGCCTCATCCTAAGGGCTTTTTAGTTGGAAATAAGTTATATCAAACTAAATATTTATTGTTGAAATAAATGATTCAAGAACTACTAATATCTTCGATTAAATATATGATAAAAATAATTTTACATTGATCATTATATTTATACCTCACGTCGAATGACTTATTACGATCCCGTTGATACTCTTGCTTGTATGACTTACGACATGCCCACTATTCATCGCATCATACGCAGATATGACTATAAACAACTGGAAAAATAAAATGAATCCTGAAGAAGAAAATTCAAAAATATGTATATTTGTTGTAAGAAATCAAATTCCCAATTCTTGTTGCTATTACAATTTTTCCTTGCAAATTTCAACATGAAACAAGTCAATATTCAAGAAAGAAAAAATTAAGACAAATAATTTCCCCTTCCCCAAAGTGTCAAATGAGTTACATGAAATCAAAAAAATGAGGTAGCTGAATTAGGCTTGAATTCCTGTTGCAGAGCAATTTCAAGCAAATCTTGAGATTCTTCCATCAATTCAGGACTCAATCTGAACATAAGCACACAAAATTCCATCTGATCAAGAGCACCATCTCCATTCAAATCCCCTTCTCTCAGCATGCTTATCAACTCATCATCTCTCAAATTTTGCAATCCAAGAAGTGCTGAGTTCTTCTTCAAACTCTCAAAAGTTATCACCCCTCTTTCCCTATCCATCAATAGTCTAAACCCATTACACAGCTCTCTAATTAAACCATCCCCACCAAGCTTATTTGCCATCATAGGCAACATATCTTGAAAATCATTCGATTTTGTACCAGCCATTATTTTCTTGAAAATTGAAACCTTTTTCCTCTTCAAGTGGGGAACAATAAGATGATCTTCTTCCCTAATATATTGGGGGAAATAAAGGGGTTGGTTAATTCTTGGAAAGAGGAAGACTAGGGGGGTCAGCTATGGATGCCAACCAAATCACAGATATTTAATTGCTGGTCGGCTTGGGTTCTTGCAGAATGCAATTGCCTCTCTGTTTCTCAGAAGAAACCTGTCAGCCTGTCACTCTCACAAGGGCAATTACAGTCATTTCACACATGGACTATTTTTTTATTTTTCAATTTGTCCCCCTTTGACCTGCTCCATGCTGCTAGGAGAAATATTGCAGAATCTTTAGCCTTGTTTGGTTCGCAATATGTTATCTCAAAATAATTAATTTTGAAAAAAATTTATCTAAAATAAGTTATTTTATTATATATATAGGATAATTTATCTCATCACTAAAGCAAAAATAGTGAGATAAATAGTCCAAAGATTACCTTATACCTCTAATAAAACATAGGATAAAATAATCCTATCTTTTATCTTGATATTATTATAACTTATATCTCACATCAAACTACCCCTTAATATTTTTACTAGTGTTTTTAATAACATGCGGCCACTATCCTTTGATGCACACAGGATAAAGCTATGTTCTTATGTAATATCTTACAAATCACATAGAAAAGATAACTCATACTAGATACTGGTGCGATAAGTTCAACCCATAAGGCAAATAAGAGATTTTGAATTTGAAACCTCCAACATGGAAGGCTTAAGCCCAAATCATTGGATCGGCTCGTAGACCATTTTCTCCTAATATTATATTTCCTCATTTTAATTTGTTTATCTAATTTTTAATCGGTATAAAAATTTTAATTTTATAGTCATAAACACATGTTAAGTAAAAAATTAAAATTAAAAAAGTTGCTAAAGAAAAAAAGAGATTTGTTTGTCTTGGTAGGCAGGGTATTGTTAATTTGCTAAGTGGAGTCACATGATAGGTGTGAATATTGTTGAGTTGCAAGGGAACTTTGGAAAAGGATCTCTAGGAAACCTCTACCAAACTTACCTAAAAATTCTTCTTTCACTTCCTTTGTTACATTCATGCATATCACATTAAAGTATAATTTAAGTACTACTATATCTTGTTTTAATTTAGGTTCTAAATAGTACTTTACCCAATCCCATTTATGATAATGATTATTTGACTAAATACAATATCCATATTTCTTTTCTTATTTTACTTTTTATAGATCAATCTTTCTTTGTGGGAGATGCAACATTGCTGACGCCCCACACCCTAGCAACAAAAGGAAACTTGCAATTAATATTACTTTATGTTTTATTTTATATAACATTTTTTGATTTGACACTTTATTTAGAAAAAAGATTTTTGAAATTTATGATCTAAAATCATTCTTAGATATTTGTGTGAGCGAGAATTATTTCATTAAGGATAAAAAAAATAAAATTAAATTATTTTTAATTAGAATAAGATAATATTATTTTTTGATCGAATAAAAAAAAGGTGCCTCATTGTGACAAAGGGAGTACTCTCTCTATATATATAATGTTTTGTCTAGCATTTATAACATGAATATTAAAAGATAAATTTTGAAAAGGGTCATGATAAATTGATAATTCCAAACCCCAAGTCAATGATCCATATATATCTTTTATTAAACACACATAATAATACAAGAAAATAATCTCTTTGCAACGTCTATTCTAATATCTATTGAAAATTACTATAACTTTTTTGTTTGAGCGAAAAAGAGTCTGGTATATAAATTTCCTTCATTCATTTATTGGAATTAAAATATTCCTATCATCCACCTTTGGGTTCAAAATTATCTTTCATTCACCTTTTTGATTTACTTATGCCTTTGAAATTAACAATCCTTTTTTTCCATATATATTATATTTTATTTTCTTATAAAATAAAGTAAACCCCTTAAAATATATATTATGTTTCATGATGAATTAATTTAGTATAGCAACAATATGATATTTTTTAAAAATTAAAATTATCGAACTAAAATTTTTGATACCGTATTACCACGTCATGCCCTTCTCTAGGAATAAGTCCGTTGCTCAAATTATGTATAGTTAACGCCATAGTTTTCCTTAGCCCCCAAACTTAATTAACAATCCTTTAATTCTTATTTCTAGCTGTATTTTACTAGCAATCTCAAGAAATTAATTCTGTTGGAGAACTGATTAATATTGCTTATCAGGATTATGTAAGTATCTTAGATTATAAAATAATTAACCTACATGCATAATCATAATTAGAAGCAAGAATGCCTAAAGAAATGGATCTTGTTGGATAATATGCACGTTAATTAATGGATCTTATGGATAATATGCACAGTAGGTTTATAGCCTGTTTTAGATACTTTTAATTTAAAATAGTTTTGAAATGCTTTAGATAAATTTAAAAAATGATTATAAGTATTATATTTAAATAAAAAAATCAATAAAATAAAATTCTAACTTACAATATTTGACTCGCAATAAACTTATCCAATCTGGATCAATAATTTGTATGAGTTGGTCATTCTTTCATTTTTCTTTGGAAATCAAACAAATATTAAAAATTGATATAGGAAAATAAACACCGTCGCACTTCAAGACTGACATAAAACACGTGGACAATATAAGATAAAAACTCAACATTGAGTAAACAATAAATTAGCCGATATGGGCGTGACTTTAATAATTCATGTGTAACTTTTCCTATTTTCACATAATTTGGAATGAAAGTAATATTTTTTTTAATTTTTGTTTACATGAAAATAAAGTAATCTTTTTCTTCATAGAAAAGTAAGTGAAGGAAGAAATTTCCTAGTCAGAAAAAGGACTTGGAAGCCTCTAGAACTTAAGTCACTTGGAAATTTCCTAATCATTTAATTTTTAGTCGACCATTTATCACTTGGCCTGCTATGCAATTTTATATTATTCTTTTCCATGTTGGAAACCTTTTTTTTTTTTTAATTTGTTTGCCTAACAGCAATAAACTGAGCAGATTATAAAAGAAATTAATGATATTTTGCTAAAGCACAGATCTAAGTTTCTTAATTACGAATTAATGGTTTCAGATAAAAGAAGGTGTCTAAAAGACTTCACACATAATCTTTTTGAGATTTAATTAATTTATCATGTTGGTGTTTTATTCCCTTCATATTAGCCTTCTAATTTATTTATTTATTTTGCTATTAAAAAATCGCAGATACAGTTAGCACTGTTGTGTTAGGCATCTTTTAATAATTTGATTTCCCAACCAAACACTTTAAAAAAATGTCATTTTTAGTCTCTAGAGACTGTAGCGTGATTATTTTTCGTTTTCTTTTAAAAAAAATTAGGGGCAGGGGAATGAAAAATGTAGGGGAAAATTACATGATGAAAAATTAACTCTCATTAATAAGATGATATAACAAAAGTAAGCAATTCTCAGCATATAAAATAGATCAAATTATCCAGTACAAAACCTTAAGAAATGAATCAAGATTAGTATGACTTGGTCACCATTTCATTCTTGATCCGATAAACAAAATAAAGCGGTCCTTTCCATCTTTTTTTTTTCTTTTTTGTAGAAGGAAAAACGGAGAATTTCAAAGCTACAAACAAGAAATTGGAAGTTGCCATATCATTTATGCTTTGCATGAAGACAAGTATGTTTTGCCGTGCCATCTTATTATGCAATTTATAATATTATTTTCAATGTTGAATATATAATTTTTTTTTTATCATTATCTGGTATATAATGAAAAATTTAATGGCTCGATGAACTCATACTCAAGCTGCAGAGACTTATTAGAGAATGAAGTGTAAACCAGTCAAATAGTTTCTTTATTCTCAAGTTTGAACTCGAGATTTTTGATTAACGATGAAATAACCTCTTCCTCCTCCCAGATGTAGTTTTTCCTTTATCTGCATCTGTATATCAGGAACCATTGTTCTCTGGAAGATCTTGCTCTGGTTAAGGACAGTGTCGTATGATGTTGAGAACTATAATGAAACTAGACGAGTTTTCATATTCATGGAATCTATATCTCATTATTGTGACCAAAGACAACGAGATAATATACCTTATCGATCTTCAAAAACTGTCTCAACTATATTCCGGGAGCATGTACGCTAGAAACCAATACCCTTGATACACTTGGGAGTCCTGCTTGGCTAAACGCAGGTTGCCTTGTTGATGGAAGGATCATGTCAATGAAAATCATTGAGAAACTATTGTTGCCCTTATCCTTCAACCATCTTGACGATCCTGGACACATAGGAGGCCAATATTTATACATCTAAGAACTTGCTCTTTTGTCATATGAGTTACTCAACCTTGGATCTAAAAATGTGACTGCCTTCCCCTTACTCCATAGTTGCCATACCTGAGATAATTAACATTAGAGTAGGAAAAGATAAACCAAACAGCTTTCTTCTGCTAGTATGCTTACATGGTCTGAGAGGTTCAGTGAATCCTCATAGCGATGGAAGGTGGTGGTGTCTTTTTTTTTTTCTTTTTTTCTGCTTACAATCTCTAATTTCAGGATACCAGTAGCTTAAGCATCAGATTTCTAAGAAAATATTCCTTGCTTTGTATATTCAGGCGACAATGGCTGCATTGGGATTATGCAGTCGGTGTAAATCCTTAAACTTTAGTTTTAGCAAGGTAAAAATAGAATACAGGCAGTCTTCAGATTTAACTAGATATGATTTCAAGACATAAAGCTAGAGACATTAGACTATTGAGAAAAGATGCCTTGCTTTGATTATTCAGGTGACATATAGGATATAACCACGCATTGTAGATTTAAGGTCAGCATAAATTTGTCCACTACAGTTTGAAGACTAAACGTCATCTTTCATATCACGAATGACATGTCAGCAATCCCCAAAAGGGCAAATCTAGCAAGCTTTAAGTTGCATGGACTTAGATGTGGATGGCCAATATAGGTGCAAATACAGCGGTCTATGATTTGGGGGTACAAATCTAGGTACGGATATGGATTCAGGGGTTTGGTTAAAAATAATTCAAATATCTAAAACTAGAGTTATAAAAATAAGTCTGAATTATGAGACATCATATGAAAAACTTATAAGGTGTTCTACGGATAATATTGACTAAAAGGAGAATCCCAAACAGAGAAAAAGAAAAAGGTATTATATTTCGTCAATTATACTTTAGCTTTTGTTTTTAACTGAGTTTCTCTGTTAATTTTGGTCAATCAGTTGATCAGATCTGGTATGGATCCCACAGCCACACCCATGTTGACATTGGTGGGGCACCAAAGTGAGCAATCTGAGCAACTTAGGACTAATAAACCCAAGTTTGTTTGAAGCTTTCAAGAAAGCTATGTCTCTTGAGTTTGAGAAAATAGGCATAGGTCTCATGTCCTATTACTTGGGCCTAGAAATGAAGCAAATGAAGGCATCTTTGTATCTTAAGAAAGTTATGCAAAGGAGATTTTGAAGAAGTTCGACATGTTTGAGTGCAACCCCGTGAACACTCCAATGGAAAGTGGAACAAAATTGTCAAAGCTTGATGATGGAGAAAAGGTGGACTCCACTCCGTTCAAAAAAATCTCGTGGAAAGTTTGAGGTACTTGACCTATATGAGGCCAGATATATCTTTGCAGCTGGAGTAGTAAGTCACTTCATTACTCCTTGAATTACCGCAACAATGTCTTTAAGAAAGGAACAGCAATTATTGTAGAAAAAAAAGAAAGATAATGTAATCCAGCACTAGAGGAAACACCAATTAGTATTTCCATCAATAAAGAGGTACAAAATGGGAATTCAAGGAGTGTCGGCTCTTCCAGATATTCATGATGTTTCATATGAAGGTCCGTATCAAAACAACCATTGGAAAGTCATTAGATACTCTATTCATGAAACAAAATCCTCAATGTTATTACCTGTTTTGTCCTTGGAATCAAAACCGTTAACCCAGATTTGAATTTAGAAAGCAGGCAGGTAAAAAAGGTGATAGAATACCAGTGAGACTCACCTATCAGAGGCAATTGAACAACATAAATCTCCAAGCGAGTGTAGAGACAGAATCTAGCAAGAAGAACCAAGAGCAGAGAGCAGTTATTGCCAGAGTCAGACGTGTATATATAAAGGATACAATTAGAAAAGACAGGATCGCAGAAGAAAGAACATACGAAGTTAATAGGGGAGAGACGATGCTAAGACCCAGAGAAGCTGGATGGCAATGAACCGAAAAGGCTGTAGAAGATTTAGAGCCACAAATAAAGCAAAATAAAGAAATGGTACATGGCAAATTAATTTCACGTTAAAAGGCATGTTACCTAGTTAAGTACTATGAGAAGTCTAAAATACCATCATTTTGAATTATATTGGCAATAAGCAGACATGTTGTTCACACATGCTTGAATTAACTCTTCTATATCATAGAAATGCTTTTATCACTTGAGATTTTAGCCTGTTGTATATCATTAACAAGACGGAACAAGCAAAGGAGAAGAACAAAATAGTGCCATCTGCTGCTTCATCAAAATCCCAAATTCCAACAGAACTACAATCGGTTAGCTGTCATAGAACTATGATGGAAGGAAATTGAAATATGAACTACCAACTTCATCCATTCATAGGAATTCCATATCCATGCCTGCACATCATACCCAAGACCTGATGAAGTTTATCCTTTTCCCCCCAATTTCTGTAGGCTTTAAGTAATATCCAAAATGTTTTCTTTGAGAAGTCCATATTCACTCTATCCATCTCGCTAAGAACTCTCTCCATTTCAGCGAGCCGCCTTTGTGATGAATACATAACCATCTTGCAGTGGTAAAGGGACCTGCATATTTTCCAACCAGCACATTCTGCACGGCTAACAAAATCAGCAAGTTTGTCCGCTGCATCATTTCGGAAGTAACATGAAATGATGCAACGCATGACACCAGTTGTTGTGACAGATGTGTTACATTTAAATGCCTCATCTATCAAATTCTCCATCTTGTCCAATAGATCCTCCTTTGCATACAAACATATCAATATGACATTCAACCAAGGCCTATAATCATCTTTAGGGATCAACCTCATCAACTCCTCAATCTTTTGCACTTTATTTACATCAGAACTTCTACTATAAGCACATATCATAGATCGAATTAATGGGATTCCACGTCGAACAACATGATCTTTAACAAGCTCATAGGTTTCTTCCATCTTATCCAACTTACCAGAATTTGCATATCCTCGAAGCATCAATAAATGGGTAGTAAGATCAGGTTTGATATTTCTTGCCTTCATGATTCTATACGTCTTCTCCATATTATCCCACATCCATGCTGTGATATATCCAGCAATTAAATAGTTGTATGTAACAACATTGGGGCAGATACCCAAAACATTTATTTCCCGTAAGGTTGCCTCCATGTGATCTACCAGCACTAATCTTCCAAACACAGAGATCAGTATGTTGTATGTTACAATAGTTGGAGTACATGTTGCTTCCCTCTTCAAGTCCCGAAAAACTGATTGACACTTAACAGCCAAACCATTGAACATGTATGCAGTCATAAGGGCATTATATAAAGAGGTCGACTTGAGTTGCCTGGTGGAAGCTTCCTTGAATAGCTCAGCTGCAAGATCAACATTCTTTGACCTTCCAGCCACAGTAATAGCCTTGGAATACTCCTCAACTGTCATGGGAGTCGGGTAATCCAATTGTCTTCTTCTCCAGTCAAAAGCCTGATAGAAAATAGTCTATGTTACTTCCTCAACGAGGAAAAAGGGCAATAGTCATAGACTTAACACCATCTCTTAGGTAAAAGGCATTGTTAAAAGCATACAAGACAATTCTTCAACTGTGACTAGTAGAGAGGCACGCACATATTATTAATTAATTGAAAGAACTGTTTGATATTACCAAAACAAAAGCAACTACTCATTGTTGTTTGATCCAAAAACTCAGGGACAGATCTATCCGCGTAGATATAAATCGATATCTTCAAAATCATGATGGATAAATGCTAAGAACCCTATTAATAGTCACATTTCACTTCAACCATAGCAAAACAAAATTGGCTCAGTTATAATGAGGATGGTATTGTATGGTTGCTAAAGTAGTGAAATGAAATACTATATTGTATTGCGTAGAGAAAGAGATTCACCTGGAGCACTAGTCCGGGAGAAAATTTTAGCTGCTTTAAGAGCTCAACAAATGCAGAACCATCTGCATACCTATTGAACAAGGAAACCCCTTTATCTGTTAATATTTTGTCAATCTTTTCAGCATCACCAGTGCATGCTAACAACTCTTCCTTTAAATGCGAAACTTTTTCTCTCATATCCCGTTTGACCAACGAATCAGCAGGACTAAACTTGTCTGCGAATAAAGTAAACAACTGTGGCCAGGCGGGTTGGGAAGAAGATGCCTTGCCTGCTAGTCCTCGGATCCACAACGAACCTCGTCCAATTTTGTAACATGATGAGAACTTTCTATAATCTTCAGAAAAACTTTGGAGAATTGCTTCCTTCTGGATAGCATCTGGGATTCTCCAAACCCTCTTCATCATTGACAAATAGATAAATAGCTAGGTAGCTACCTACAAAAGTGTGGTTTTCAAATGGTTAAATCAGTTCATTCATAACAACTTCCACACAGCATCAATATTAAAGTCCAATATCCAAAATTTATTCAAAAGCCATTTTCTATGGAAAGGAAACAATTTGAACCTCCACGCGAACAGGCGGAGGCAGAGGCGGAGGCACCGCCGTACAACTCTGTTTCTCTCCCAAGACCGAGAATCTCAGAGTCTCGGTGAAGTGGGTGAACAAATGAGACTTTTTAGGGTTGCCCCCAACCCTTCTTATATCGAGGTACTATTTCTACTAAATACATAAAAAAAAAATAATTGTATATTCTTAGGGTAGCAATTGGACAAGGTTTAAATTTAAGCGGGTTATAATGGGTCAAGATAATAAAGGGATCAACACCCAACCCATTCTAAACGTGCTTGGGTCAAAATGGGTCGGGTCAAAATGAGTTATAGAACGGGTCAAGACCCAATTCGACCCAATTTTTACTAGCTTTTACTTATTTTATTTATTCTTTTTTAATATTTTAGTACTTAATTAAATTATATTTTTCTTTATTATGACTGTATAAATCATATCAAATTAAAAAAAAGTGTTTTGAAAATATTTTAACAAGATCTCTCTTGAGTCAATGTAAATTGCATATCAACCCAATTTTAAATGGGTTGAGTTGAGCTAATAACTGGATGGGTTAATACTTCAATGAGTTGGGCAGATTGAACTTAATTTTGCCACCCCTACATATTTCATATATAAAATTGTGGAGCTAAAAATAGGTAAAAATTTGGAGGAGGACCAAATATGCAAATATGAGAAACAATATACATTTTGAGGGATGATTTGGAGTCTTAACCGAAGAAAAAAAGATTATTTTGATCTTTTTCTCCAAAATACGTTTTAAAATATTTAAGTCATCAATCAAATATGTTAGAATTTAAAAATATTTATATTCATATCAAACACAATTTTAGTGTTTTTTTAAAGACCGCTATTAGTCAACTTTCAACTACATACTTTTTTTCACTTATTTTACTTTTATGTTTTGGTATTTGGACGCATACATCTAAAATCTTAATAATATGTGCTTCAATTATATATGATTGAGGGCATCAAAAAGATTTAAGAAGAGGTTAATGAATTCGTTAGATTTTTTATTATATGATACATGAATTTTGTGCTTTAAATGTGAGCCTATTTAGAGTAGATTTGGGATGAAATTTAAAAAGTAAAATTATTATTTTGTTGAAAATTTTTTTTAGATGCATGTATCAGAAATTTTAATCAATTTTAACTTGTATTTCAGTTGACGTAGGATTGAAAGCTAGATATACATGAAAAAAAAAAGTATGCTAATGAATTTGTTAAATGTGGTGTTGTTTTGAGAAACGACGATTGAAGTTTGTTCTTTTTGATATATGAAACTTATGTTTCAAATTTGAGTTTATTTAGAGCAAATTTTGACGTTGCAATGCTGAATTTCGAAAAACAACAAAATCTTTTTCAGCAAATAAAATCCATTCACACATGCTTGGAATTTAAGATAATTTTTACGTACATCATTTGAGACGTGAATTATGAGAAGAGCTGTTGGGATTAGTACTAAGTTTTGAAAGCAGAAACTTTCAGGTGCAGGCAAATTAAACTCAATAAGCTGCAGTCGTCGATGTGATGCCAGGTGATTGTTTTTCTAATAGATTATGCAGTTCATAAGAGTGACTTTCTCGTTAGTAATTTAGATGACTTTTTTTTTTTAGATTTTTCATCCAATATCTGCATCTGTACTCGATTAATTTGAATTCGCATTGAATAGGACCTATTTGAATTCTACAATACCCAGAGCTCCAAAACTGATTTAGATGACTTTTTGTTTGTGTTCATGTAGTAATATGGAAAGTTGAAGGCCGTCTTCCTTTTCACAACATTTAATAGAATGAAATACTGAACAAGCAAAGGTGTGCTTTGATCTCATGATCTTTATTAATGTAATGACTTCAATTTCATCATTGTTTAAGGGAGTAGATATGCCATTGCCATCCAATATGTCAGTTTTTGGTTCAGAAGATATACAGGACATGCATGAAATATTAAAACAATAATTAGGTTGAAAACGGATCATCAAGTAGACAATCTCTCTTCCTTTTAATAAAAATTATGTACAATGTAACTAGTGAAAGATCAACCAGATGTGCCTGAAAACAAAAATTAGTATAGAAATACTCTTTAAGTTATTTCTCCGAAGAACGTTTTATCTTGCATTACTCAAATGTCTTCTCAGCTATGTAACTGATGGGACTTTGAGCAAGCCAAGGCGTTCGGACGAAATATTATGTCTTTGGTTTGCCTATTAACTCAAACATAAGAAGGTTGGAGACTAAATAAACTTTCAACACTAGTCTTGTTTAGCATTCTGGCAATTCTTCACCAATGCTAGACTATATATGTAACACTTGTACTCACATTTGTGTAGTGCAAATAGTAGATGTTCATATAATTTACAGAAAATCTCTAGAAACAAAGCATTTAACATCATATTCTATTCTTTATGAATAGAAGATGTGTAATCTTTGTTGAGGATCCATTATAGTTTTAATTGGCAGAAGCAGAAAGAGCACATTCCAGCAAACAATAATATCATTTTGCTGATGACAGATTGTGCTCTCTCTCTCTCTCTCTCTCTTCTATCAAAAAAAATTTCTCATTTTGAATCCTCAATAAAATCTTGTTTGTATAAAAAATATTTACACAATCACTCATAAGTTAGGAAGAAAATTCTTGGTAATTTCCATGATAAACATTGATTGATAAAGTATATCGATAGCATGAAAATAAATAAATATTTACATTGTCAATGTATGTAACTTAATAACAACCTACACCTCAGTCTCAAACAAGTTGTGGCTGCCTGAGTGGCTATGTAAATTCTCGCCTTTTCTTCAAGCTTAATTCATTTCGGTGCATGCACCTAAATCCATATGATAAAGAAATAAAAAATTCAAGTTTAAGAGAGGAGATTGAGAAAAACACAAAGGAATAACAGAAAGAACACTTGGTAGCAATAGCCAAAGAGTAGTGAAGGGCATGGAGATGATGAGTTACAAATAGTCAATTTTTAGTGAAGATGAAAAGAGCCAAAGAGGGGCAAAAGATTTTAATTCTCTGTTGGCTAATATTTGAAAGGTACTTTAGATTTAGAGAATCTACTAAATAAAGGAAAAAATAAATGAAGTTCCTTTTCATATATATTTATTACATCTTATAGCATTGAAGTAACCTGTAATATATACTGAATTTACATGAAATTAGTGTTGATGATAGTGAACCTTCCAAGCCAAACTTGATGTCACACTTATCCATTTGCAGTGTTAAAGATAATCACTTGCTTTGACGCCACCTATATAAGCATCCAAGGACTGAACATTATTTAACAGTAGAGGACTTGCTTTGAAGAAATGAATATATGAAAATTGAAGTTGAAAAGAAAAAGGTATTATGAGGTTGGGAAAAAAAACTCAGTATCAAGATTGGGAATAGTTGCAACCAGACCAAGAAGAGAAAGCACAAAAAATGAACTTGCAGTTAAGATTTCTCCGTCACATATTAGTTGTCATATTTTCTTTTACATACCTTTTAAGAAATCATAAACAAGATTTCTTTTGACTAATTTACCCTTAACTCTTTTCAATGTAATACATATCATGTACTTTCAAAAATACATAATTATTAAGACAAAATAGAAAAAAGTTAACTTGATTGTATCTTGATTTTGTAAATTGACAAATATTTTTGAGTTAGTTGATAACTATTAAAAAGATGTTAACATCACAAGTTCAATATTCAGATTTATGCTGCTGAAATGAAATAACTTTAAAATTTGACATTCAACGTGAATTCGTTTTTAACTCAATTTACTATTCTCATTGAAAATGAAATCTAATATAAACAGTTAGTGAACATACCCAACGAACTAATCTAATAGAACACATCGTTTCTAGGAAATAACAATTGCACTACCTACTAAACATATTGTCTTCAAGCCATAGAGCTGGTTCCACTGTCTTGTTGTAACTCGTTCACTATCTTGGTTTTGATGCCAAGTATAATAGGCATAAATCATGTTGTTAATTTCAATTATTGCATGACCAAAACTTGCTTTGCGCTAAGCTAAGTAGCTTGGTTGTGGTTCTGAAAAACTGCATAAACAAAACCAATAGACTCTCATAAAAAACTCTTCTCGTTACATTCAGATTAAGTAAAAATGAGATCAGAATGAATATATAGAAGTATAACTTGGTGGAAAGTTTGATTCTTCGTTGCTTACACAAGTTTAAAGATTAGGACTTCTTAACCTTTACATTCTCACTAATAGATTTACTGTTTTTGGAAGTGGATTGCTCTTAAGTGGATTCTTACTTCACTTGTATGACTAGGATGGTTAGAAAATAGAACTCCTACCTCTATTGATACTACTCCACCTCCTTAATGCATGGTAGAGAAAATGTCACTAGAATGCTCCACACATTCTAGAGAGTCCTTTCTATACTCTTCTAATTTATTTGATACTCTTCCATAAGGTTCCACATGTTTTCAAAATATTCCAGAGGTTTTCACATTTTTCCACATGGTTCCATAAGATTCTAGAGAGTTTTATGCTTCTCTAGAGTTCTCGGATCATTCTAAAACATAAAAAAATTCTAGACTTTTTGAAAATCTTTCCCCAATTAAGGAGAAACCAACATAACTTGTTGGCAATGCCTTCAATAATCCACCATGCGCAATTGTCATGTATATAGGCGTTGAAGGATGTTCAATTGGAGTACTATGTCCATTTGTGATTCTGTACATAATAATAGATACTCGCTCCTACAATATTGTGCATACCATTAATCAAGATGTATAAATTTGTTCAAGGATGCAATTTCATAAGATAGAAATGAGTGGCCTACCGAGTGTTCATAAGAATGAACATGTCCAGCAAACACCATGTCAACCTTGTTCTGCACAAATCAGGACTCAAATATCATTCTCATGCTTTCACCTTCCATGTAATGGCAGTTGTTACAGTTGTACCATGGAGAGTTGAAGAAATCTGAGAGATGGAGAAGATCAGTGAAGAGGAGAGCTTGGAGAAGAAGAAGAGAAAATGTTATTAACTAACTTCTGTATCTGTACAAGATGTATGTATACATTAGACCACTTCCACTATATCTACTATACACCTTATCACACCCAATTATATCCTATCAACTAATTAACTAACCATTAACTACAATTAACAACTTTAACTACTAACTACAACTATGATTAGTTACAATGTGTAGATCTCCTTGCTGGTTTTGGCTGCTGATGTACATAGGTTTGATGAGTCCTTGTTGAATTTTCTCCCTGATGAAGTGACAATCAATTTCGATATGTTTGGTGCGCTCATGGAACACAGGATTTGCGGCAATTTGGAGAGCTGATTTATTGCCACAATAAATCAGTGTTGGCTCCATTAGATTAACTCCTAATTCCTTGAGTAGCTTGGCAACCCACACTATTTCAGCTGTTAAGAAAGCAAGACTCCTGTACTCTGCTTCTGTGGAGCTTCTGGAGATAGTGTTCTGCTTTTTGGACTTCCAAGAGATAGAAAAATTACCAAGTTTGAGAATGAAACCAATGATTGACCTCCTCGTGTTTGGGCATGCAACCCAGTCTGCATCACAGTAGCCAGTAAGTTGAGGTTTCTGATTTAATCCCATTAATAGCCCCTTGCCAGGTTCAAGTTTGATGTATTTGATCACCTTCAAAGCAGCCTTCCAATATGACACCTTAGGCTTCTGCATAAATTGGCTTAACAACTGTACTGCAAAGCTTATATCAGGCCTGGTAATTGTGAGGTAAAGCAGCTTACCTACCAATCTTTGATACCTGGATACATCATCATATAATGTGTCTTCCTCAAAATCAATAATAGTCATCTTCTGAGTGTTATCCAAAGGGGTCGTAGAAGGTTTGGCAGTCCCCAAACCAGCTTCAGCTACCAATTCAAGAGCATATTTCCTTTGGTTCATCACAATGCCTTTACTAGACCTCATGAACTCAATACCCAAGAAATACCTAAGCTTACCCAAGTCCTTGATCTTGAAGTGACTATGCAAGGTCTGCTTGGTCTCCTCAATCAGTGCTGCATCATTTCCTGTGATCAAAAGATCATCAACATATACTAATACTATTACCAGTCTGTCTCCCTTCCTTCTTGTAAACAAAGAGTAGTCCAGATGCCTTTGTTAATATCCAGTGCCTAGGAGTGCCTCAGTCAGCTTAGCATTCCATTGTCTTGAGGCTTGTTTGAGTCCATAAAGTGATTTCACTAGCTTATATACAAGGTTTTTACCCTTCTCAGCTCCATAGAAACCTTTTGGTAACTTCATGTAGACTTCCTCAAGTAAATCTCCTTGTAGAAAAGCATTGAAAACATCCATTTGGAAGATGTTCCAACCTTGAGCAGCAGCTATGGCAATGACAGACCTAACTGTGGTCATCTTGACTACAGGAGAGAAGGTTTCCTGGTAGTCAATGCCCTCAGTTTGGTTGTACCCCTTTGCTACCAGTCTTGCCTTAAACCTATCAACCTGTCCATCAGCCTTGTATTTGATTTTGAACATCCATTTGCATCCTATAATGTTCTTCCCCTGTGGCAATTCAACTATTTGCCATGTTTCATTCTCCTCCAGTGCTTGAACCTCTTGTTGCATGGCATCTATCCACCTTTTGTCCTTGACTGCTTCCTCAAAGTTTCTAGGCTCAACATCTGCAGAGAACAATGATAAGTAGGCTCTGTATCTGGGAGATAAACTATCATAGGATACATAGTGACTTTGAGGGTGACAATGTGACTTGGTTGTTTGTGAAATATAGTCCTTCATCCAGATGGGAGGATGAGAGGTCCTAGTGGATTTCCTGACTTGAATCTCTCCCTCAACCATACTTCTACCAACTTGAACCTCAGCTCTAATTACATTACCAGGTTGATCACCAACATCTTTATCAGTAACAGCCTCCTGCATCTGCAGTACATCACTCAAGGCTACAGGATCATCCTCTGTGTTGTGAACTGGACTAACTTCAGTGAACTGTCTAGCCTCATCAAAAATAGAGGTATCATCTGAAAAAATAACTGGTCCTACAGGGAATAGTGGTTGCTGCTGCTTGTTGTACACCTGAGCAAATGAAAATAT
>DF367479.1:0-18073 GCA_000787875.1 Solanum virginianum | reverse complement strand
TATGACTCAATACATTAAGGCCTTGTAAGCTATCACATCTTGAAAGATTGAAAATATTATGAATTTTTGAACGTTTTTCATGACACCCAAATTGGGGTTTTGCAAGTATGTTGGTGGGTTGTTTTGAATGATTCTTAAATAACTTTATTTTTACTCCTCTCTTGTTTTATACTTTGAATTGTATGATTTAACACTTAAATACATATAATCACCATGTTTTGACTAAGTTATGTGGCAAATCTCTTATGTGATGAAGGCTTTATGGTAGGACACGTGATTTATGAATGTTCTTAATGTTGAAGAAAAATTAAGCATGCTATGAAGTTTATGAGAAGGTTATAAATGTTATGAGTCATATGAAGTCATTTCTTTGATATTATGATGTGGTAGTTTGATGAGTTAGTTTATGATATTCAAAGCTATAAAAGTTGTAATACCATGAGATACTACAAAGTTGAGGATTATATGAGAAGGGTTTCATTTTTCCATGCCCATGTTTGAAAGTTTATATGTATGATAGTCATAGGTTGTTTAAGAGTGATTTAAACTAATGACATTCACTATATGTCTTGAATTATGATGTCTAAATAATAACAAATGAAGGCTTATGAGAGATTTTATGTTTATTATTCACTTATAAAAAATTTCTTATGAATGATGAAAGGTTTCATTACATGTATGCTAGTTAATGAATGTGATGGAGGATGAGATATATCAAGTGGGGTGTGAAATTTTTTGAAGTGATTTGAAACCCATGTATTATTGAAAGGTCTTCTTTATGATATTATAGTGTACAAGTTTATACATATCATGACCATACTCTCTATGTGCTATTTGGGACTAATTTAAAATCGTTGGAGTAAAATATGAATGAAAAAAAGAAATGTGAGTCCCCATCTAGTTATGATCATGAGGCTATGATGGCCTATTAGTAGAGCTTTATCATGATGGTGCTAGCCAATATTAGACGCTTAGCCAAGATTATTATTGTAGAAGATAGTAGAGGCTTAGCCAAGCTTATGATACTAGCCAATTGTAGAGGCTTAGCCAAGATATAGGAGCTATCTTTATGATGATGACCAGTGTCATAAATATTTATTAGATGATTTAGTAGAATTCCCCTCCATTGTTTTAAAAGGCTTATGTGATGGGTTAGTAGAATGCCTCTACACTAATGAATTTTATATTCATTCCTACGATTATTCTATTAGAGTTTACTTATCACCAAGTAGACCTTGAGATGTATGCGGAAGCTCCCCATTAGAAGAGGCATGAGATCGTTAGTAGAATCCTATTGTCCCATAACTACATGCCACCATAGGAAATAAGAATCACCCGCTAGTAGGGGTTGAATTTTAGGCAAAACAATAGTAGAGATTGCTTAATAGCAAGTCTTTAGTGGATCCACTTTGGCATCTCAGGAGGTTGCCTTGGCAAGTGACTTTCCCCTTTCTTCTATTGTAGGGGAAACATTAGGACTCCATGGCTTATCTCACATGGTTTATGTTAGTTAAAGGTTGCTCTCACATATATTCAAGTTCTCCACATGTTCCCAAGAGGTCCTCTTATGATTAATTAAATGGTCCCTTTATGTTATATCCAAAGGTGTTTTAAAGTTCCGATGATTCAATATTTCACAAGTTCAAATGGTATTTCCCCTAAAGGTACATGATGATGTCTATAAATGTGTGATGTGCTATCAAAATACAACACATTTTATGCCTAAAATGAGGGATTTTGTGTGTTCTCAATATTTCTTTTTATGGTTTTTATGTGTTTTGTGTTTATTTTTACAGAAAATGCAGGTTGGCCTGATTTTTGGGAAGAGTAGCATATTTTATTGAATTTTAGGATCTACGAGACCCATTATTAGTCGTAGCCCATGTGATGAGTCATAGGAGATATTCATAGAAATTAACAGTTTCCTAAACTAAAATCTAAGAAATTGAAGTTCAGTCATACGAGCCCAGGGTATGGGTCATAGTCCTCACTATGACTCATAGAAGAGGGCCTCATAGCAATTACCAATTTTGATTAAAATTGGACCAAGAAATGAAAAGTTGGATTATGAGAAGGCACTATAAGTCGTATACCAGACTACAACTCTGTCACAACCCAAGCCTAGGGCCTAGACGTGAGATGAAAAATGGGAACCCAAAAGGACCTCAAACAAGCCTCTTAGCATATCATTTACACATCCTTGGTCGCGGAAGAAAAATGAACACAAGAGATATAAATAAGGGAAGTGGGACTAAGGAAAATCGTGGAAAGAGATATAATAACAAGGGAACCAGGACTAAGGAAAATCTTAATATTCATAAGAGCATAAAAGAGTCAAGCTCATAGCATAAGTATATCAATTATCTAACAACACCTCTAACATGGAATGGAGCGGAGGCCAAGACACTTTCCGTGCTCACCCTAACAGTAGCAATTGTTCAACATAAAGAAATATTAAAAAGCAAGAGTTGCATAGATAGTGTCCTCATACTTGAGGACTCACCTAGCCTTATCTTTCGGAGTAACAAACTAGCCACATGAAGGATGATCGAGAGGTGTTCTGGTCCCTACATGGTAAAATCATATAGGTATAGAGTATGTATTAGTACATTTGAATGTACTAAGTATGTAGGATATAATGCAGCAAGACATAAGCCAATATAGTCAAAATGCATAATCATAAACAATAGATAAGTATAATATCAATATGACATGCATGATAAAGGCTTGAAGTGAAATATGCTTGTAAATCATGTAACTTGCATAGTACATATCACATGTGTGGGAAGAGGCCATAACCAACATAGACCAAGTGAATTACTACTTGGAATCTAAGGAATGTAACCCCCTTGTAAGGTGATTGAGGCATGTCACCCCTCAACAAGGTGATTGGGGCATGTCACCCTACCAACAAGGTTATTGAGGTACGTCACCCCTCAACTAGGTAATTGTGCACGTCACCCCCCAATAAAGTGATTGAGGTATGTCACCCCTCAACGAGGTGATTGGGCATGTCCCCCAGACAAGATGAATAAGGTATGTCACCCTTCAAGTAGCTGATTGAGCATGTCAGCCTCCCATCAAGGTGATAGAGGCATGTCACCCCTTCAACAAGGTGATTGGGAACGTCACCCCCAAAATGGTGTGGTCTACTTGCAACATCATAGATACTTTTCATGAATTCAATACATACATACAAGTCCTTAATCATCATAAAGTCACTTCACTTATTTGAGAATCCTTGTCAAGACATTTTATCAAACTCTTGGTGGATGCATAATGCTTGTTTAAAAAACATGCAATTCAAGAGTGAAATAATATGAGAAAACTTAATACAAATCAACCCACCAATGTATAGTAAAAGTCTCATGTATGGTACCTTGAAATCCAACATCAAACCTTATAATAGATCATAGTTTCATAGCTCAAAACATGTATAGTCTCAATAGACAAAACCAATTCATGGTATAATCTTGAAATAGATAGACATACATAATCCATCAACATTTCATAAAACCCCAACATAATTTATAACTATAATCCATAATAAAAGAGATACCCATAGATGACACAACTTGAAAATATGTCATTTTCATATAAAGGAAGATTGGGCTCCATCGGTGAAAGGACCTGATAGATGAAACCCACATACCGCAAACTTAGGTTTTCTTGAGATGAGCTTTAAGAGAACTTAGAGCTTGAAGAGATTCCTTGAGTTTCAAAGTTAAGCCTGAAATCCTTGAAATTTGAATGAACTATTTGGTTAAGTTTTGGAGAGGTTTTTGAGAGGGTCTTGAGTGATATGCAGTTGAAAATGGCTAAGTATGAGTGTTTTCACGCATCAGTGGGCACAGGGCTATGACCGCAACAGTTGAAATTTGAATAAGCTATTTGGTTAAGTATGAGTGTTTTCAACACTGTTCCATGATGCGGACCCATCGCTAAGGGTAAAATAACATTGATCCGTGCCACAGGCGCATTGCTGCCTAGGCGTGAACAAATACTATTTTGTGAAAATTAGCAAAAATTATTTTTTGCTATGGGTCCACTAATTGGGTTATACCTATTTCCAACTAAATGTTTCCCCTTGATAGAGAATATGAAGTCGAATTTTTGATATCACACATGAATTTTGAGACATATGGAAATTGGGATTATGGGCATTTTCGAAGTACAATTTGGGTCATTTCAATATCTCCCACTTAGGAACATTTGTCCTTGAATCTAATCATGCATATTTTTGCCTGACATGAATACAACAAATACATGTAAACAACATTTTCAAAAGGTCTTAACATGAGTGTCAAAAATCACCATAATCTTGTTTCCATGAACGTGAATACATGCAATATTACATAATGGCTGAAACTTAAGACTTGAAATCATATAGGGAAACTTAAATTAGTACCGTCTGCTTAAGTAGAGTGGAAGAGATATGGATATCTCTGAACCTAGATGAAAGCTATATATGTGTTTCTCAACCTCTTCACATTACTATCCGAAATCACCACTAGGACCTCCTCATAGGTCAAATTATCTTCTACAACACCCACAATATCCAAGGGTACTGTAACACTTGGGTTACCCACACACTTCCTTAAAATGGATATATGGAAGACCGGATGAACCATATGCATCTCTATAGGTAACCCCAACTCATAAACAACCTTACTCACTCTTCTCAAAACTTTGTAAGGACCCACAAACCTTGGGCTCAATTTCCCCTCTTTACCAAGTCGAACCACACCCTTCATAGTGAGACTTTCAAGTAAACCTAATCACCAACTTTAAACTCGAGATCTCTTTTCCTCAGATCATCATAGGACTTTTGTTGCGACCCGAGCTTAGGGTCTAGATATGACAAGGTTAATGAGGAACCTAAAGGAACCCTAAACAAGCCTCTTAGCATATCAATCATGAATCCTTGGTCGCGGAAGCAAAACATCGATGAAAAGAGACATAAAGAAGGGAAACAGGACTACGGGAAGTCTTAGAGAATTATGAAAAATTAAAGATTCAAGATCATAACATAATTACATCAATTGTTCCAACAACACCTCTAACATAGATTAGGCAGGGACCAAGATAAGTTTTGGGCTCACCTTCATAATATCAAATGTTCAACATAAAAAGATAATAAAAGCTAGAGTGGCATAGCTATGTCTCCAAACTTGAGGACTCACCAAAAGTTTATCTTCAAGATGCCAAACTAGCCATGTCGAGTTTGATCGTGAGGTGCTCTGGTTCCTACATGGCAATAATATGTGGGCATAGAGTATGCATTAGTATGTTTAAATGTACTAAGTATGCAGGATGTAATCTAACAAAACATAAGCCAATATAGTCAAAATGAATAATCATAACCAATGGCTGAGTATAATATCAATATGGCATGCATGGTCAATGTTTGAAGTAAACCATGCTTGTAAATCATATATCTTGTATAGAACATAATAAATGCATTGGAGAAGACCATAATCATAGACCAAGCAACTATTACTTGAAATCCAAAGAATGTCACCCCCTTGGAAGGTGATTGAGGTACCTGCCCCTCAATGTGGTAGTATGGGCATGTCACCCCACAATAAGGTTGTCAAGGTACATACCCCTCGATGTGGTAGTACTGACATGTCACTTCCTGATGAGGTGGTCAAGGTATATACCCCTCAACATAGTAGTACGGGGATGTCACCCCATGACGAGGTGGTCAAGGTATATACCCCTCGACGTGGTAGTATGGGCAAGTTACCCCCCGACGAGGTGTGGTCAACTTGCAACATTGTAGATACTTTCATGAATTCAATATATACATACAATCCCTTAATTATCATATAGTCACTTGATTCATAATATCTGCAATAGATCATCAATAGCTCAAGAATCCTTGTCAAGGCATTTTATCAAACATGTGGCGGTTGTGCAATGCTAATTAAAAATCATGCAATTCAAGATTGAAGTAATGTGTGAGAACATATTGTAAATCAATCCATCTCATAGTATAAGCTCGAAACAGGCAGACATGTGTTTCCAATAAATATTTCATAAAATTCCAACTGTTGACACACAATTTTGACCCTCCACATTTTAGATTAATTATCGAGCTTTTTCAATTTTTAATAAGTTGAAATAATTTTTCAAAGTCATTCCAAAAGATTTACAATCATTTTAGTTTAATTATGATTTTTAAAAAAAATCAACTAGATAATAGTTGAATTAATTATTTCATTTAGTTAATTTTAAAAAGATCTTTAATTGATTAATATTGAATTCGTCTTATTAATTAGTTTGGATACTTTTTATTTCTAAAAAGACAACAACATGCGCCTAACTCGCTTCTTCCTCCTTCGTCTTTCTCCCTTACGTGCATCACCCTCTCTCCTCTAACACTAACAACTACAACGGATCTAATCTGTCACCCGGCAGCCTGCCACAAATTCGTTTCCACAGGTCTCAATCACATCTACTCTGTTGAAATCAACGGCTGAATTTCTCAGTTCGTTGAAGATTTGTTGATAGATTGGATATATATACTCATTATCTTTTAGAAATGGGGAATAAAATTTTGAATTTTCAATCCAACGAATTCCCATTTTGACCTTGTTTTTCACCCCATTTTGCCCTAATTTTGGGGCTATAAAATTGCTCATTCTTCACCAGTTTTAGGGAGCTATTTTTGGCTAGCAAAAATACACAAGAGCACTCTTCTTGTTTTGGAAACAATTTTAAAGACTTCAGTCGATTCTAGGATTCTTGAAGTCAAGAGGTCCTCAGAATCAGGCCATACATAACCAAAGTTCTTTAGGTGGTATTGACGTCAACCTTAAGCTCGACGTCACCACTTCCTGCCTTCCAAAAGGTAATAGCTTCGCCATTTTAAGGTATTTTACATTTAGGGTGTAATAGGTTTGATGTAGATTTGTTTGAACAATTTGGATTAAAAATATATCCATAGTCATTATTTGAGTGCTAGTTGAAACGCCCAAAAAGTGTCCGAAAATATGCCTCAGAAATGCCCATATTCATAATTTCTATATATCTCAAAATCCGTACATGATATCAAAAATTCGACTTCATATTCGTCATCTGGGGAAAAATTTAGTGGGAAATGGGTATAACCCCAATTTTAGAGCAACCGTAGCAAATTTTAATTTTCCCAAGTTGGCACAAAACAGCGGGCCTGCACATCCTCTCCGCGACATGGAGCTATGGAAGAGTAGTATATTTTGTTGCTAATATTTTTTAATCTCAGCCTAAGGCCTTGGCGTATTTGGCCTAAGCTTTCATATGCATAAGAACATCAATAGTTAATCATTTTTCAACCCAATATCATTCAACACATTCCCCAAAACCCCCTCAAACACTTACACAAATATTTCACCCAAATTCAAGTATCCCAATCTCATTCAGGATACATGGATTTCATTTAAGATTCAAGCTCTCAATCAAATCTTCATAAAGGAAAACTCCAAAGTTAAGATATGTAGGTTTCAATCATTGGGTCCATTCACCCATGGTGCCCAACCTTTTTTTTTCTACAAATTATATTTTTTTATTAATTTACTTATGGGTATTCTTACTATGAACTTGATTATAAACTATGTTGGGATTTTCATCAAATGTGGACTGTTTAAGCATGTTTTGAGCTATGAATCTACGTTTTATGATGAGATTTGATGAACAGTTTTAAAGTATCTTGCATGACATGCTACCAAATGTTGGTGGTTGATTTACATTAAGTTTTCTCACATAATTTCACTCCTAAATTGTATGATTTTGAAATAGTATTGCATACCTGCCAAGTGTTTGATAAAATGTCTGATTATGGATTCTTGAGTTGTTGAAGGTCTAATGCATGGCATATGAGTTAAGTGACTTTATGATAATAAAAGGAATGTATATATGTGTCGATTTCATGAATAGTGTCAATAGTTTTGCAAGTTGACCATTCCTCGTTTAGGGGGTAGTAGGCCTAAACAACCACATTGGGAGGTTTGTACCATAATTGCCTTGCTCGGGGGGTATTAGGCACCTGTAACCATGCTGGGGGGTTTGTATCTCAATTGCCTCACTCGGGGGGTGGTAGGCCCATGCAGCCTTGTTGCGGGTTTTGTAACTTAATTGCCTCGCCAAGGGGGTGGTAGGCCTTGGTCCCTATTATGATGGTCTCTTGCTACACATGTAATATGTTCTATATGTCAGGACCCAAGCTTAGGGCCTTAGACGTGACACGGTGCATGGGGAACCCAAAAGTGCCCCAAGCAAGCCTCTTAACAATCATTACACATCTTTGGTCGTAGAAGCAATAAAATAATGATAGAGGATAGTAAATAGGGATAAATAGGATATGGGACATCATTCATATCATAAAAAATTAGAAGAGTCAAAGAGAATAAACTCATAGTACCATTACATAACTTGTCCAATAACACCTCTAAACATAGAACTTAGCAGGGGCCAAGACAAGCAACTGGCCTCACCCTCATAGTCAATACATAATCATAATCATAAGTTTTCGGCATAAAAGGAGTCAATACATAGCATAATCAAGAGAAGTATGTCCTCGGAGTTAAGGACTCACCAACTTACTTTGACAGAAATTGTACTAGCCACGTGGAGGAAGAGGATGATCAAGTGGAGCTCCAATCCCTAAATGGTAGTATCATGTAGGTATAGAGTATGTGTTAGTACATTTGAATGTACTAGGTATATACGATGCAATGCAACAAGAGATAGCAATATTTTCGAATTATATAATTAGGTAATAAATGAGCATATAGCAATATGGCATGCATGAGTGATATTTGTAGTAAAACATGCTTAGATAAAACCTTTTACAAATGTAGGATGAGATGAAAATTACTAACCAAGGCCTACCACCTCCTTGGTGAGGTGATTGAGGTATAAACCCCTCTATATAGTTGTACAGGCATACTACCCCCCGAGCGAGGCAATTGAGTTACAAACCCTCCAACATGGTTGCATGGGCCTACTACCGCCCGAGCGAGGGATTTAAGGTACATACCCCCAACATGGTAGTTTGAGGCTACTACCCCCCGAATGAGGCAATTGAAGTACAAACCCCCCAACATATTTTCATGGGCCTACTAACTCTCGAGTGAGGAAATTGAGGTACAAACCCCCCAACATAGTTGTTCGAGCCTACCAACCCCAGAACGAGGCATGGTCAACTTTCAACACTGTAGATACCATTCATGAAATCAAAACATTTACACATCCCTTTTCTCATCATAAAGTCACTTAATTCATATACCATGCATTAGGCCTTCCACAGCAAGAAACATTAATATACATGTCACTTTTTTATCATCATAAAGTCACTTAACTCATATATCAAGCATTAGGCCTTCAACAAAGCAAGAAACATTAATCAGACATTTTATCAAACACTTGGTGGGTGTGCAATGCTAGTGTAAAACCATGCAATTCAAGAGTGAAATCATGCAAGTAGCTACCACCAACACTTGATAATACCCGCATGCAATAAACATTAAAACTCTTCATCAAATCTCAAGATAGATTAAAGATCCATAGCTCAAAACATGCTTAACCAGTCACACTTTCACAAAACCCCAACATATTTCATAGTCAAATTCATAGAAAGTAAGGCCCACAAGTAAATCAACTTAGAATCATGGGTTTTACGTAAAAAGAAAGCTTGGGCACCATCGGTTAAATGACCTAATGGTTGAAACCCACATACCTTGACTTTGGAGAATTCCTTAATGAAGATTGAGATGAGAAGTTGAAGGTTGATTGAAATACTTGAGATCTGAAAATAGATTTGGCACTTGAATTTTGAGTAAAATATTTCTCTAAGTGTTTGAGAGAGTACTGAGGAATGGCTTGTATGATATGAAGGTGAAATATGGCTAAATATAGGTATATTTATGCATGGGAAGACTTATGCCCATGACACAAAAGTCTTGGACCGAGCAACAAAATTGGCACCATTTTAACACTGGTATGTGCCCCAGTAGCGTCGCAGTAGGGGCGCGGATCAACACTAGATAATGAATTTTTTGGATTTTTGAATTTTGATACGCTTGCACTAAAATCAGGGTTAGACCCATTGCCTACTCAATTTTGCCCCCTGATCAAGAATATGAAGTCAAATTTTAGATATCATGCATGGATTTTGAGATATGTGAAAATTATGAATCCGGACACTTTCGAGGCACATTTTCAGACATTTTTTGAGGTCATTTCAATATCTCCCCCTTGGGAACATTCATCCCCTAATATCAAAGAAGCATACATAAGAAGAGTAATCATGAGGAAATAAGCCCCTGAAAAATTCAATAATGCACTTAAACACCATTTTCAAATATCTCAACATAAGTGTCAAAATCACCATGAACTTGTCAACATAAACATGGATGCATGTATATGACATATTTGGCTGATACATGAGACATGAAATCACATAAAAGACATAGAATTAGTACCTTAGGCTTTATTAGAATGGAAGAAATAAGGATATCTCTTTTGCATGTCTGTTTCGGCCTCCCATGTAGCACTTTTGACTTGTTAATTGCTCCAAAGGTCCTTAACAGAAGTCACATCCTTGTTCCTCAACATCTTCACTTGTCTATCCAAGATCTCTACTGGAATTCTTTATAACTCATGTTGTCTTCGATGACCTCCATAAAATCTAATGGAACAACAACATTCGAATCACCTACATATTTCCTCAACATAGATATATAGAAGACCGGATGAACCAAATCCATTTCATAGGCCACCTTACCACTCCTCGTCATAACCCTATAAGGACCTACAAATCTTGTACTTAATTTCCCTTCTTACCAAAAGAAACCACACCCTTCTTCGGTGAGACCTTTCTCTAATCAACCTTACCTTCTCCATTGCCTTCATAACTAGATCCAGAACCAACAGTGCCACTTCTCCCACTTCAAACCACCCAACCGGTGACCTACAATGCCTGCCATAGAGGGCATCAAAAGGAGCAATATCAATGCTAGACTGATAGCTATTGTTATAAGCAAACTCAATCAATGGAAGATGATCATCCCAACTACCCTTAAACTCTAAAACACAAGTCCTAAGAATATCCTGAAGAGTTTGGATAGTTCCTTTGGCTTGGCTATCCGTTTGAGGGTGAAAGGTCGTACTAAGATTTACCTTGGTACCAAGACCTCTTTGGAAAGACCTCTAAAAGAGTGATGTGACTTAAGCACCACGATCTGATATGATAGATAAGGGCACCCCATGCAATCTCATGAATCCATGAATATACAACTTAGCATACTCTCCGGCACCGTCTTAATCGGTAGGAAATGAGCCGACATTGTCATTCTATCAACCACAACCCAAATAGAATCAAAACCCTTTCTAGTCTTATGCAACCCAACTACAAAATCTATGTTAATTTCCTCCAACTTTCAAGTAGGAATCTCTATGTCTTGGGTTAGGCCATATAGCCTTTGGTATCCGGCTTTGGTGTATTGGCAACTATGACAACCGGATACAAATTTGACATTGTCTTTCTTCATGTCACCCCACCGAAACACATCCCTCAAATCTCTATACATCTTTGTAGAACCGTGATGAATAGAATAGGGAGAATTGTGAGCCTCATCAAATATTTTCTCTCTCAAGTCATCCACACAAGGAACACACAACCTACCTTGGTACCTAAGGGCACCATCTCTCCCTTGGGAGAAAACCTCCACCTTGCTCTGTCTCACCAAGGTCTTCAATTCTAACAAGGAGGGGTCAAGATCTTGCTTTGCTTTTACCTCATCAACCAAGGATGATTTTGAACCATCAACAACCATAACACCACCATTATCAATCTTTTCAAACCTAACCCCCAATCTAGCCAACCGATGGACCACTCTAGCCACTTCTTTGCCATTACTATCAACATGAGCTAGGCTACCCTTAGACACCCTACTCAAAGCATTCTCCATAATATTGGCCTTATGTCACGACACAAGACTAGGGCCTAGATATGATCGGTGAATGGGGAACCCAAAGGAAATCCAAACAAGCCTCATAGCATATCATCACACAACCTCGGTCATGGAAGCAAGATAAATCAACATAAGAAACATAAAGAAGGGAAATAGGGACTAAAACATAGAGAGACTTATATTTAAATAGCTTGAAAATCATAAGTGAGTAAAGCTCAAGCATAATACATATCTTGCCTAACAACACCTCTAACATAGAACTTAGTGGGGGCCAAGACAAGCAACCAGGCTCACCCTCATAGTCGATGTATACCAAAAATGAAAGATAGTCTTTAATACATAGCAAAAGAACATAGATATTTCCCTCGGACATGAGGACTCACCAACTAGCTTGAATAGATACCTCTAGCCACGTAGAGAAGGATGATGACCAAATAGAGTTTCGGTTCCTACATGGTAACATCATGCAAGCATAGAGTATACATTAGTGCGTTTAAATGTACTAAGTATGTAAGATAAAATGCAACAATAAATAGGCAACTTTGTCAAAATGTATAATCATAGGCAATGAAAAGCATAACCACTATACGACATATATAAATAGTGCTTGAAGTAAAATCATACTTATAGAGAAGATAGTTCATAAGTAGAAAGAGAAGTTCATAAGAAGAAAGAGACCATCATTTGGCCAATGGGATTACCACCTCCGATTCTAGGTGATCCAGGTATCAACCCCTCAATTTGTTTATTAACATACACCACCCACCTTAATGGTGATTGAGGTATTAACGCCACAATTTGGTTAATGATGTATGAAGCCCTCAATTTAGTTAATGAGGTATCAACACCTCAATTTAGTTAATGAGGTATAAACCCCTCAATCTGGTTATGGTCAATTCAACAGTACGTAGAGAAATACCATATATGTACTTGCCTTCTATCCTCATCATAACATCATATACATACTCTTCTTTCATCATCATGCATACTTTTCATGAAATCAATACATATTCATTCTTCTTTCATCATCTTAGAGTCGTTTAAAATATAAGACAAGCATTAGACCTTCAATTCCTCAAGAAACCCTAGCCAGATATTTTATCAAATACTTGGCGGGTGTGTACTGCTAGTGTAAAACCATGTAATTCAAGAATGAAATCATGCAAGAAAATCCATTGTAAAACCATCAATCAACACCTTGCAACAGCCTCAAGAAATATACATAAAAACCACTCATCAAATTCAACAGTAGATCCAAGATTTATAGCTCAAAACATGCTAAAACAATCATACTTTCATAAACCCAAATTACTGTGTAGTAAATTTCTTAATGTACAAAACCCATATGTAAAATTAACTTTAAATTATGCAATTAAAGTAGAAAAGAGGATTGGGCACCGTGGGTGAAAGGACCTAATGGTTGAAACCCATATACCTTTACTTGGGAGAATTTCTTGAAGAGGACTTTAATGGAGACTTGAAGCTTGAGTGAAATCCTTGATGAAATTCTTAAGATTGGTCTTGAGCTTTGGAACTAGAATTTAGGGTGAAATATGAGTAAGCGTTTGGGTGAGTATTGGGGAATGTTTAAAATGATATAAGGGTGAAATAAGGCTAAGTATAAGTATTGTCAAGTATGGGAACCCTTAGGCCCTATACTTAAAAGTCTTAGACCCAAGTCAAGAGAAAACAAGATCAAAACGGACTTCTTACTGGAATTGCATTTTTTACACAAATGAGTTCCACGAAAATGGGCATAACTCTTTTATCCGAATATGGATCGAGGTGAAACCAAGTATTTTTGAAAGCTAATTCATAGAGAATTAATTTGATAGGTTGTGGGCCACCTAGTTCTTTGTGTTCTAAGAGATAAGACCCTTAATAGTTGACCCTCCTAAATCGCATTTTTGTTATTTTTGGATTTTTATATGGTTGCTCTAAAATTCGGGTTAAGACCCATTTCCCACTCGATTTGAGCCCCTAAAAAATGTGTGAATTCAAATTTTCAAAATAACGAACGGAATTTTAGATGTATGGAAATTACGATATCTGGCACTTTTGAGGCACATTTTTATGCACTTTTTGGGGTCGTTTCAATATCTCCCCTTTGGGAACATTCAT
Source organism: Solanum virginianum (assembly GCA_000787875.1). Classification (NCBI taxonomy): domain Eukaryota; kingdom Viridiplantae; phylum Streptophyta; class Magnoliopsida; order Solanales; family Solanaceae; genus Solanum; species Solanum virginianum. The sequence goes on along the minus strand of DF367479.1, from coordinate 3,995 downwards.
CCCCAAATGTCAAAGTAATGTACAAGACAAGAGTAATCCCAACAAGAATGCAACAATACACTTTAAAACACCATTTTCAAAACCTTGACATATATGTAAAATCATCATAAACTTGCTAACTTAAACATGAATGCATATGAATGACCTAGGGTCTGAAACATAAGACTTGGAACCATAGAAAGGACTTGACATATTATCATAAGCCTGAATAGAATGAAAGAAATATGAATATTGCTCCTCCATGCCCGCTCCAGCTTCCTGAGAGACGTACGAATAGAAGACTTTTCCAAAGGGCATTAATGAACACCATATCCCTATTAATTATTCTCTCCACTCATCCATCAAACACCTCCACCGGCACCTCTCTCCAAGCAAACTTATCCTCCACCTCACCCACAACTTCAAAGAGTTCTTAACACTAGAGTCACTACCACATCCCATTCACCTAGAAGCATGAAGAACCAGGCAAACCATATATACATCCACAGGATAATCCCCAAACTGATGAAACCATACCAACCTCCCTCTACACTCTATAAGGACTTATAATCCTCAACTCAAGTGTCAACCTTAAATACATATAACCCACTTGGTACCATAGCCACCATCTCCCCCTTGGGAGATAACCTCCTATTTATCATCTTCTAACCCAAAACTTCCAACTCTAATAAATTGGAATCAAGGCCTTGCTTAAACTAGACCTCCTCAATCATCCTTTCACCCAAAACTTCCAACTCTAATAAGGCGGAATCAAGGCCTTGCTTAAACTAGACCTCCTCAACCAAAGAAGAATTGGAACCACCAAGAACACTATACCACTATTCTCAATTTCCCTCAACCTATATCTAATCTCGCCAACTAATGGATCTAACTAGTCTCCTTCTTGCCACCACTATCCACACATGCTAGGCTACCTAGAGCATCGACCGCAACGTTAGCCTTGCCAGGGAAAAGTAATGCACACTCATTCATAATCGTTAATCCTAACCACCTTCTTGCTATCCACAATGTACACTTATCATATGTACCAAACAACCTCTCATCATCCAAGAATTACAACAATACCCCCTAAATGATTCATAATCTCTAAAAAAATCAATATATCATCACTAGATACCACCACAAACATATCAAGGTAGGGTTTTAAGACCCTATTCAAGAAATCAACAAACACCCTCGGTGCACAAGACAACCAAACAACTCCATCAATACTAATAATGCTTACTCCTAGTCTGAAAAGACACTTAGGGACATCACCTACCCTCATCTTCACATGGAGACAACACTCATATCAAAGATCAAAATTAGAGAAGTGCCTAACCCATTGTAGTTGATCAAGTAGGTAACCCATCCTTAACCATTACATCACAACCTGGGTGCTACCTTTATCAAAAGCATACTATGCAAGTATCCAAACCATCCCATGAGCTCGAGCACCTCAAACTAAGTCCAACAAAGATCACAAGATAAGACTCTATGCAACAATCACATGGTACAACCCTTATATATCCTACTAGCGACAATAGACTCATATAACCATCTGAGACATACACACACAAATCCTACTAGCACAAAGGAATAGCATAAGAAATAGCAACCCACAGACCACTCAAATCACCCTACTCAGAAGATCAATCACAACATTAGCCTCACCTAGGTTCAATTAAGTCATGGAAGAAATAATAGAAGAGGACTTACTCACAAGCTCCGACAATAGCCCACTAAACTCTAGAAGCTCCTAATATCCAAGGGGGTTAAGGTTTAGGCTAATATCTAATCACCTTTATTTTAATAGGGTCCACCTTAATGCCATCACTGGGCACCATACCACCTAGGAAGGCAACTTCCTACAACCAAAACTCTTATTCTTCCTATTTAGCACCTAACTTCATTCTTTAAACTTGTAGTACTACCCTCAAATGATTCACATGCACTACCTCATTAGGTAATGAACCATCATATCATCACCAAACCCACCATAAACCTATTAGAGTAGGGACTAGAGATCTTACTCATGACACTTATAGGCATAACCGGTGTACTAGTCAAACCAAAATATCAGAAAGAACATTCAAGGTCTCATCTATCATAAACGATAATTCTATAAATAAACAACTTACGTTCAACACCTCTAATTCTCACAAGATGAAAAATACAACCTCTTAGAGACTAGGTGTACCTAAAGACAAGAAATAGATATGCCTCCCTTACTACCATTTGACGACCTCCCACTCGAAGATGGTCTCATTAGGGAGTCAAAATCTAACTCTACGGGTCCTACCACCCATAAAGACACAACAAGCATGCAACCATTCCATCCCTTTAATGATATCAAAATCCACCATATCAACTACAATAATTCATAAAGCAAGAGCTAATGCAATACAAGCCTAGATCAACACCTACGAACCTTCTAGCAATAATATACCTAACAAAAGGACAAACACCAAAGATCCACACAACAACTTGGGCTCACAAGAAGCCCCACTAGCAACCAAAAGTAATAATGAAAGAAATAGTGAAATTTGGATCTATAAATATCAAAACGTTCAACTTTCCTTCCTTTGCCTTCCTCATTGAAGTGGCATAATCAACTGGAATAGCAAAGAACATTCATTAGAGGGGAAAACTATATCTCACTTCTAAAGCATGACAGAGACCATGAAGAAGGGAACCATTTCCTAAAAAATCTCATAGTCTCTTACTATAGTTGTGGTGCACAAGACAACCATGAATAATACTCTAATCGACACAGTGTGATGGACTCCAAGGATCTTTCAACCTAGTGCTCTGATACCCTCTTTGTCACGACCCAAGCCTAGGTCCTAGACGTGACTGGCTGATGTAGAACCCGAAGGAACCCAAACTAAGCCTCATAGAATATCATCACACATCCTTGATCGTGAAAGCAAGACGGGCCTAGACGTGATCGGTGAATGGGGACCCCGAAGGAACCCCAAACAAGCCACTTAGCATCTCATCACACATCCTTGGTCACAAAAGCAAGACAAATCAACATAAGAAACATAAACAAGGGAAATTGGGACTAAGGGAGAGAGAGACTTATATTTAAATAGCTTGAATATCATAAGTGAGTCAAAGAACAACCATAATACATATCTTGTCCAACAATACCTCTAACATAGAACTTAGCAGGGGCCAAGACAAACAATCGAGCTCACCCTCATAGTTAAAGTATACCAAAAGGGAAAGATAGTATTTAATAAATAGCAAAAGAACATAGATATTGCCCTCGAACATGAAGACTCACCAACTACCTTGAATAGATACCACTAGCTACATGGAGGAGGATGATGACCAAATGGAGCTCCGAATCCTACATGGTAACATCATGTAATCATAAAGTATGCGTTAGTAGATTTGAATGTATTAAGTACGAAGGATGCAATGCAACAATAAATAGGCAACTTAGTTAAAATGCATAATCATAGGCAATGGATAGCATAATGACAATATGACATGTATGAATAGTGCATGAAGTAAAATAATGCTTACATAGAACATAGATCATAAGTAGAAAGGGAACATCCTTTGGCTAATGGGCTTACCACCTCCCGTTCTAGGGGATTGAGGTATCAACCCCACAATTTGGTTAATGAGGTATGAACCCCTCAATTTGGTTAATGATGTATCAACCTCACAATTTGGTTAATGAGGTATTAACCCCTCAATTTGGTTAATAAGGTACCAACCCCTCAATTTGGTTAATGAGGTATCGACCCATCAATTTGGTTAATGGGGTATCAACCCTTCAATTTGTTAATGGGGTATCAACCCCTCAATTTAGTTATTGTCAATTCAACAATACATAGAGAAATACCATATACATACTTTCCTTCTATCCTCATCATAACATCATATACATACTTTTATTTCATCATCTTGCATACTTTTCATGAAATAAAAAAATAGTCATCCTTCTTTCATCATCATAGAGTTATTCATAACATAAGACAAGCATTAGACCTTTAATT
>DF367480.1:3394-19521 GCA_000787875.1 Solanum virginianum | reverse complement strand
GAAGCATAAGCAACAACTTCACCCTTCTGCGTTAAATATGCATCCCAATCCCACTCTTGAGACATCATAATAAATAACAAACCCGTCAACTCCTTCGGGAAAGGTCAACACTGGGCCAGTAGCCAACCTTGTTTTCAACTCTTTGAAACTCTTCTCTCACTCATCAGACCATTGAAACTTGACCTTCTTCTGAGTCAGTCTAGTCAACAATATGGATATGGAAGAAAATCCTTCAACAAATATGAGGTAGTAGCTAGCTAAACCCAAAAAGCTTCTTATGTTCGTCGAAGGAGTAGGTCTTGGCCAATTCTTAACCGCCTCAAATCTTTTGAGTATCCACTCGTATACCATTTCCTGAAACTATATGGCCTAAGAATGCCACAAATTTGAGGTAGAACTTACACTTTGAAAACTTTGCATATAACTTATTATCCTTGAGCGTCTGCAAAGCAATTCTAAGTTGATTAGCATGCTTCTCCTCATATCTAGAATACACTAATATATCATTAATAAACATGATCATGAACATGTTAAGGTACTGTCTGAATACTCTGTTTGTCAGGTCTATGAAGGATACAGGCGCATTTGTCAACCCAAAGAACATTACCAAGAATTTGAAGTGACCATATCGGGTTTGAAAAACTGCCTTTGGGATGTCACACTCTCTCACTTTTAATTGGTGATAGCATGATCTAAAGTCTATCTTGGAGAAAACACTGGCACCTTGAAGTTGGTCAAACAAATAATCTATCCTTGGGAGGAGATACCTATTCTTGATGGTCACCTTATTTAACTAGCGATAGTCAATACACATTCGGAGGGAACCATCCTTCATTCACACGAATAAGACCAAAACACCCTATGGTGAGACATTCGGTCTAATAAGGCCCTTTTTTAGAAAATCTTTCAGCTGCTCTTTCAACTTTTTTAACTCAGTAAGGGCCATTCTATAGGGCAGAATGGAGATAGGCTGGGAAGAATATCAATTTCGAAGTCAATCTCCCTATTGGGAGGGACTCCAAGCAGATCCTCAGGAAATAGTTCTAAAACTCATTCACAATTAGAAAAAACTCAAGGGTAGGAAGCTCAACATCATCATACTCGACTCGTACAAGATGGTAGATATATGCCTTTGAGATTAGCTTTCTGGCCTTAAGGAAGGTAGGAAATAAATTTACCCTTCGGCACAATAAAATCACCCTTCCGCTCTATGATAAGCTTATCTGGAAACTGGAATTTGACAATTAGAGTTCTACAATCAACAGAGGTATAACAAGCGTGAATCCAATCCATGTTAAGAATCACATTAAAGTCAACCATCTCTAACTCAATCAAATTCGTAAAAGTATCTCTATGATAGATGGAGACTACACAATCTCTGTAAATTCTCTTAGTTAGAATAGACTTGCCAACATGAGTAGAAACAGAAAATGGATCAAGCAAGCACTCAGGAAGGATCTCAAACCTACTAGCCACATAAGAAGTATGAAAGAAAGTATGGCACCAGGATCCATCATAGCATAACAATCAAGAGTAGAGACTCGAATCATACCCATCACAACATCTTGGGAGTCTTTCGATTCTGATGACTACCTATGATATACAAATGGTTTATAGCCCAGCTTGTGCCAGAAGTAGCACCCCTTTGATTTCCTTTAGCTAGTGGTACCGGTGTAGAGGTTGGGCCTTGTCAGCCCACATTGGACAATCTCTCTGCAACTTGCCCATTTAGCCACACTTGTAGCATGCAACACCTTCCTTATAACATTTTGCCAAGTGTAGTTTACCACCTTGCCATATGGTAGCTTACCATGTGAGCCTTAAGTTACACCAGCCTATGATTAAACCCTTGGGTTATGAAATTCTAACGGTTTTGCTCATTCCAATTTCTGCGTGTCAGTGTATTGGCAGATGAAGGCGTTGGCCCGGATTGAAACTTCCTACCATTCGCATTTCCTCTCCTCCCAACCTCATGGATAGAGGTTTTAGCCCTCTTATTTCTGATCTCCTTCCTATCTTATTGCCTTTCCTCATTAGCCTGCTACACATAGACCATCAATTTTCCTATGTCCATGTTGCTCACAAGCATATCTCCTCTTCGATCTTTCTTTCTCCACTTGTTCAACCCATCAACATACAGAGCCATCCTGCTTCTCAAGTCCACAACCATCTCAAGAATATAGTGAGACAACTGCATGGACTTAAGACCATATTCTTTCACCATTATATTGACTTGTTTCAAATTCAAGAACTCTCTTACCTTGGCCTCCATAAGCTCTCTCGAAAAGAAGCGCCCAAGGAAGCTTCATCAAAATTGTCCAAGTTAGAACTGGGGCATCCTCTCCTCGGTTCTTCTTCCAATAGTCATACCACTGCCTGTTAACACCCTTGAGCAGGTAAGAAGCCAACTCAACCCTATCAACTTCGGTCACATTAATCAATTGGAACACTTTTTATAACTCATCAATGTAGTTCTCAGGATCCTTAGTGGGCGTAGACCCTGTGAATTTGGGTGTGTTCAGCCTCAATAATTCCTGAACTCTGGATGTGGCCTACGTATCTTATCTACCCACTCTTTGTCTTGTAGTAGGTGCTGTCACAACTAGTGTCACGACCCAACCCCGTGGGCCATGACTAGTGCCCGATTGGGACTACACACAGGCATCCACAGACCTCTAACTACACAAACTGAATTAGAAGACAGGACAGGGCCCCAGTCATACCCTCGAATGTACAGAAACATAAAATAGTAAATAAGTGTATATACCTAGAGTTTGCTCCGAAGGAGCACTTTAAGCAGCAGTCAGATTCCTAAGCTGGTGGACCTCTCTCCTGTACGTCTGAACCTACGGGCATGAAACACAGCCCCCGAAGCAAAGGGGGTCAGTACCAAATATGTACCGAATATGTAAAGTAGAAAGTACAAAGTGTATATATATATCAGGACAATCATTAAAACAAAAGTACAATGGTTAAATACATACTCGAAATATCAAAGTACTTACTTACTAGGTCATAAGGTGTATAGCAAACAAGGCCAAAGTATAACGGTAAATGTATGTCCAAAATATTACATACTTACTTCCCAATATATGAAACTGAGGGATAACTGAAACAAAAGTACAGAGAGCAAGTATATATCCAAAAATATCAAAATATCTACTTCCAAGATACCAATCATGCATAGGGCACAGGAAATATAGTCGCTCACCCGTTATATACCAAACATAGGATAAGTGAGCCAAGCGTTACGTATCACTATCCCTGTCTCACATATCATCACACAGAAATAGCGTAAGTGAGCTAGGCATTACGTATCGTCGTCCCTGTCTCCCACGCTCAACAAAGGTAAGTCAGGCGTTACATATCGCCGTCCCCATACACACCTATCATAATACAGAGGCAGCCAGTGTGAGTTGGGCGTTACGTATCGCCGTCCCCATACTCACCCAGCATAGCATAGCATCAAACACCACATAATAGATAAGTGAGCTGGGCGTTACGTACCGCCGTCCCCGAACCCACCATCAAACAGTCTAACTCCGGAGTAGGTCATACGCACAAAACCATCACCAGTACCGTCATCCCCGAACCCACCGTCAAACAGCCTAACTCCAGAGTAGGTCATATGCACAAACTCATCACCACAAATTCCAAACATAAGTAAAATATTCATATGCAAAGATAAAGTCATACCTGAGATCGAAGTAATAATTATTATATATTCTTACAATTTTCAAACTTCGAAGACATATCACATGAATCTGGACATAGCATTTAAACCCAGCAATACCAACAACTTTAGTACTGCTATTTACATTCATACTCTCCATTTTTATACAGATTCCATGGACAACCAGGCAAATAAAACATGGCTTCTAAGACTTATACCAGTAAAGCAACGTCCTGGGAATGGGAATATGCAAGCAAATTCTAACAAACTGATTTTTAAGCATGTAGTTCGGAATTACATTAATTTTTTCCCAAACCTAATTATAATAGAGTAGATTAAAACATTAATTTTCAATACATAGTACATACAGCAAGGAGCTTTGAACAACAGGTGACTAATTTTGGACAAACTTCAGCATCATTCCATTGGACAACAGAAAGAGTAAGGAATAAGTATCTGTGATTGTTCTTGTTTTTGTCAATATTCCTAGCTTCCTGCAGTCTAGTGGTCCTAAGGTTTTCAACGTTGCTTGAAAAGGAAAGATATCTAGTACAGAAAGTAAATAGGGACATTTACGCATGAAATATCTGTGCCTTCCAATAAAAAAACTGAATATCAGGCCTTTCCAATTAATATAGGCAAGAATAGACCGACTTTACCCGCAGACACCAAGCTTCATTACCAGTATTCACCATGAGAAGATGAGCTCACACCGCCTTAAACATGCACATGTAGGAAGCTACCATCTTTGGCAGAGGCACCACATAACAAGTTGTTGAAAACTGTAACAACCATTTTTTATTTTAAATTTCTTTCAAAACTGAGAAATTCCTGAAGGCCAACTGTTCATGGTTCAAAATTCGATCACAGTGGGCTTGCCCCTGTAATATTCGAGAAGTTGGAAAGTCGAAATCAAAAGTGAAAGGTTCATAATTGTTGCTGGAACCACAGGCTACTTCTATGGCCTGTAGACTCATTTACGGGTCGTAAAACAGCCTCATGGAAGCTACTGGTTAACAAGAATGGCAAGGACAGGGGACCTTTCGAGACTTATAACATTTTCTACATTTAACTAAGACATGCCAACAAACAAAATGCTTTGCATACCTCGATTCCTTCTTCTACTAATTCCAATGCAAAGCCAATCCAATTTATGCTTCCGAATGTCTAATGTCTACAACAAATCACAATAACACCAACAATTAGCTAAAGGCCTTTTTGAGTCTTAAATTCCAAATTCACCCCTAATTTTTTTAAAAAAATTCAACAGCACTTCCCCTTAAAATAGACCACCCCGAGAATCCATCTTGGCTCCAATTATCAACACAACAACAACAACATCAATAACAACATCAATAAGTACTTTCAATACCATTATTACAACTAATTCATTAACGAACCTCATTTCGTCACAACTACAAAAACAGGGAAGCATACTATAGATATATGTATATCATATTCAAGCACTCCTTTATGCTCCAAGAACCATATTACATCAACTAAACGTCAAACGTATACTTCCAACGCTACAACGTAATATTTAACTACATACATAGGCTCCAATTTTGGCCAAACTTCAAATATACATATAAATAATTTCCAATACCTCTTTCACCCCACAAAGAACATATTCATGCTATTTAAGCACAATTTCATGGTTTCCAAACAATATAACACTACTTACATACATATCTTAAATTCGACCCCCACTTCAAATTTCACAACTCACTTTAACATGAACTCTTCTCAAGATTTTCTTTCAATTTAACATATTCCAACATACATAGAATCTTTAATTTACATAAAACCATTCTAGAAGCAACCATACCTTTTAAATCCCTTAATTGGACCCAAATTACCAAAGTCGTTGAAAGAGGCATTTTCTTGGCCAACCAACACCTCCACGCTACCCAGGAGACTCAATATATAAGGTGTGTAATGTCAAAATAATTTTAGAATCGAAAGAAGTGAATTTTCGTCTTTTGGAGGACCAAACCCAAGAGCATGTTTCATGGAAGTCTTGTTCTTGAAAAATTTTCTAAGTGTAAGAAAAAATGAAAGAGATAAAGGAGGTCACATACCTATATAGATCCAATCTTGGCCTCACCCCTAACACTTGTTCCAATAAGAAATCAACACAATTTAAAGTGGGGCAACACTAACTTCTTCTAGACTATAACTTTTAGAAATTACACTTTAGTCTCTAAACTTTTTCTAACTGAGCCAATTAAGGACATACGAATCCTAACATCCTAAGTTTTGAAAATTCTACTTGAGTTCCAAATTTTCCAATAATATCACGTTGGTCCCAAACTCTCCAGTAATATCACTTTAGTCCCAAATTCCTGTAACGGTTCCATTGTACCAAAATACGAATTCTAACATCCTTCCTCCCTTAAAAACAATCATCCTCAAATGTTAAACTAATCGTATAGGTCAAGCAACCAATCTAGGGGAGTCTCCTTTTCCATTTACTCTTTAGCCTCCTATGAGGCCACCTATCCTAGGACTACTCTCGCCCAAGCACACTTAACTTCGAAGTTCTGATGGGATCCGGTGCGTTAGTGCTGGTCTGATCGCATCCGAAGATTTCCCAAGTCATTTCCTCTCGATTCATATCTCACCACAACCCTATATCCGAAACCTTATCATTACATTTATGCAGCATAGAAACATGAAGCACTGGTGTACCATTTCCAATTTAGCTGATAAATCTAACTCATAGACACCCTTGCCTGTTCCACAAATAATCTGACACAGATCACTATATTTCCCTTATTACCGAACCGTATAACACCTTTCTTCAAACTTTGCAGATTCAATGCCAAGGAAATATTTCAACTCTCCAAGATCTTTAAACGTCTGACTATATACTGAGTTTACAAACTCCTTACCATTATCTGATCTTACTACTTTAATGCCCTTTCCAAGATGAGTTTTTTTTTACATATGCGGTGAACTATTTTAATGGCCATACACACCTGCCTTCATCTTCAGTAGGTACATTTGAGTCATCACATCCATATGTATAAGTTTAGAGCAACTGAGAGTTCTGATGTCACTTGTAGAAGACGCACATTACATCTGTTTACTATATTACTGATGCCGGGCTTTACAACCAAAAGATTGTCTAATACCTTCATAGATGCCTGCCCAAACCTCCTATAGCATAAAAGACCATATAAGAGTAATTATTCTCACTTACTACAGAATTTTCCCCCTCCGGCTAGCCGGGGTCTTTCTCGAAAGCATATCTGAATCCAAAATAATGTTGTCAGAAAGGGGATCATCCTACTAACACCGCTTTAACGCATGATCTAAGATTAGAAAAAAGAGTAACATCCTAAATGTCCTGTAGCCTCCTGTTTATAGATGTGAGGCCCGACACACCGATAAACAAGACTTTACTGGATAGGATCAGTGGACACTCTGAGGATAAACCGCTTTGATACCACTTCTATCATGACCCAAACCCCATGGGCCGTGACTAGTGCCCAGATGGGCACTAAGACACAATCACAAAACTGACACTCCGAGGACGAACTGCTTTGATACCACTTCTGTCACGACCCAACCCCGTGGACCGTGACTAGTGCCCGATTGGGACACCTGAATCCCAATACCAAATCAAATTATAACCATTGTATGATTTTTACAAAAACAACAACAACAACATACCCAGTGAAATCCCACAAGTGGGACTTGGGGAGGGTAGAATGTACGCAGACCTTACCACTACCTAAGTAGAGAGGCTGAAAGAGTTTCCTTTGTTTTACGAACTAACCCAAATTCTGCATGCAGAAAAACCCAACATACACAGCATATATATATATGTATATATATATATATCTGCGGGCCGACAAGGTCACCGCTATGGTTAAACTGCCCAACATACAAAACATACATACAAAGTCATATAAACTATTGTAACCCATACACACAGGCATCCACAGACCTCTAACTACAAAAACAGAATCAAAAAATGGGACAGGGCCCCCGTCGTACCCTCGAATGTATAGAAACATAAAATAATAAATAAGTGTATATACCCAGAGTCTGCTCCAAAGCTAAGGAGCACTTTTAGCAGCAGTCAGAATCCTAAGCTGGTGGACCTCTCTCCTGTACGTCTGAACCTGCGGGCATGAAACGCAGCCCCGAAGCAAAGGGGGTCAGTACGAAATATGTACCAAATATGTAAAGCAGAAAGTACAAAGTGTATATATATATATATCAGGACAATCATTAAAACAAAAGTACAATGGTTAAATGCATACCCGAAATATCAAAGTACTTACTTACCAGATTATAAGGTGTATAGTAAACAAGGCCAAAGTATAACGGTAAATGCATGTCCAAAATATTACATACTTACTTCCCAATATATGAAACTGTGGGATAACTAAAACAAAAGTACAGAGAGCAAGTATATATCCAAAAATATCAAAATGTCTACTTCCAAGATACCAATTATGCATAGGGCACAGGAAATATGGTCGCTCACTCGTTACATACCAAACATAGGATAAGTGAGTCAGGCATTACGTATTGCTGTCCCTGTCTTACATATCATCATACAGAAATAGCATAAGTCAGCCAGGCGTTACATATCACCGTCCCTGTCTCCCATGCTCAATAAAGGTGAGTCAGGCGTTACGTATCGCCGTCCCCGTACACACCTATCATAATACAGAGGCAGCTAGTGTGAGTTGGGCATTACGTATCGCCATCCCCGTACTCACCCAGCATAGCATAGCATCAAAAACCACATAACAGACAAGTGAGCCAGGCATTACGTACCGCCATCCCCGAACCCACCATCAAACAGCCTAACTTCGGAGTAGGTCATACCATCACCATGAGTAACGGTTCCATTGTACCAAAATACGAATTCTAACATCCTTCCTCCCTTAAAAACAATCATCCTCAAATGTTAAATTTAACATATTCTAAGTAAAATATTCATATGCAAGGACAAAGTCATACCTGAGATCGACACAATAATTATTATATGTTTTTACAATTTTCAAACTTCGAAGACATATCACATGAATCTGTACATGGCATTTAAACCCAGCAATACCGAAAACTTTAGTACTGCTATTCACATTCATACTCTACATTTTCATACAGATTCCATGGACAACCAGGCAAACAAACCATGGCTTCTAAGACTTATACCAGTAAAGCAACGTCCTGGGAATGGGAATATGTAAGCAAATTCTAACAAATTGATTTTTAAGCATGCAGTTCGAAATTACATTAATTTTTTCCCAAACCTAATTATAGTAGAGTAGATTAAAACATTATTTTTCAATACATAGTACATACAGCAAGGAGCTTTGAACAAAAGGTGACTGATTTTGGACAAACTTCAGCATCATTCCATTGGAAAACAGAAAGAGTAAGGAATAAGTGTTTGCAATTGTTCTTGTTTTTGTTAATATTCCTAGCTTTCTGCAGTCTAGTGGTCCTAAGGTCTTCAGCATCATTTCATTGGCAAGTAAAATCTCCTATCTAGGCAGTAAAATGGTCATAAATTGCAGCTTATTGCTCCAACAAGAATTTAAGAAAGAACAAACAGTTATTTTCCTATAGTTTTTAACTCTATAGCATGAGTCAGAATGGCAGTAAAATGGTCATAAATTGCAGCTTATTGCTCCAACAAGAATTTAAGAAAGAACAAACAGTTATTTTCCTATAGTTGTATTCAATTTATTATGAATGCTCCCAATAGTTTTAAGGTCTACACATGTAGAGTGCCAATCTATTACCATCTAATGTTATTATTTTTATACAAGAAAGATGTTGCTCGAAAAGGAAAGATATTTAGTACAGAAAGTAAATAGGGATATTTATGCATGAAATATCTGTAACTTCCAATATAAAAACTGAATATCAGGCCTTTCCAATTAATATAGGGAAGATTCGACCAACTTTACCAACAAACACCAAGCTTCATTACCAGTATTCACCATGAGAAGATGAACTCACACCGCCTTTAACATGCACATGTAGGAAGCTACAATTTTTGGTAGAGGCACCACATAACAAGCTGTTGAAAATTGTAACAACCATTTTTTATTTTAAATTTCTTTCAAAACTGAGAAATTCCTGAAGGCCAACTGTTCGTGGTTCAAAATTCGATAACAATAGGCTTGCTCCTGTAATATCTGAGAAGTTGGAAAGTTGAAATCAAAAGTGAAAGGTTCAGAATTGTTGCTGGAACCACAAGCTACTTCTATGGCCTGTAGACTCATTTACGGGTCATAAAACAGCCTCATGAAAGCTACTGGTTCACAAGAATGGCAAGGACAGATATTATCAACACAACAACAACAACATCAACAAGTACTTCCAATACCATTATTATAACCAATTCACTAACGAACCTCATTTCTTCACAACTACAAAAATAGGGCAGCATACTATAGATATATGTATATCATATTCAAGCACTCCTTTATGCTCCAAGAACCATATTACATCCACTAAACATCAAACGTATACTTCCAACGCTACAACGTAATATTTAACTACTTACATAGGCTCCAATTTTGGCAAAACTTAAAATATACATATAAACAATTTCCAATACCTCTTTCACCCCACAAAGAACATATTCATGCTATTTAAACACAATTTCATGGTTTCCAGACAATATAACGCTACTTACATACATATCTTAAATTCGACCCCCACTTCAAATTTCACAACTCACTTTAACATGAACTCTTCTCAAGATTTTCTTTGAATTTAACATATTCCAACATACATAGAATCTTTAATTTACATAAAACAAGACTAGCAGCAATCATACCTTTTAAATCCCTTAATTAGATTCAGCTCTTCTCTCATAGAGACTCTATCATGCATCATTCTGACTCATAACCTTTAGGAAAACAAAAGTAGAGTTAAAGCATTTAGGGAGTCGTCGAAAGAGGCATTTTCTTGGCCAACCAACACCTCCACGCTACTTAGGGGACACAATATATAAGGTGTGTAATGTCAAAATAATTTTAGAATAGAAAGAAGTGAATTTTGGTCTTTTGGAGGACCAAACCCGAGAGCATGTTTCATGAAAGTCTTGTTCTTGAAAAATTTTCTAAGTGTAAGAAAAAATGAAAGAGATAAGGGAGGTCACATACCTATATAGATCCAATCTTGGTCCAACCCCTAACACTTGTTCCAATAAGAAATCAACACAATTTAAAGTGGGGCAACACCAACTTCTTCTAGACTACAACTTTTAGAAATTACACTTTGGTCCCCAAACTTTTTCCAACTGAGCCAATTAAGGACATACAAATCCTAACATCCCAAGTTTTGAAAATTCTACTTGAGTTCCAAACTTTTTAATAATATCACATTGGTCCCAAACTCTCCAGTAATACCACTTTAGTCCTAAATTTCCGTAACGATTCTATTGTACCAAAATATGAGTTCTAACAGCTAGGTTAAGGTCTGAATGGCCTGGCGGAGCTCAGCATTTGAGATGTTAGCCTCTGGTGGCTATGCAGGGACGGCTGGGGCTATAGGCTCATCATGATTCTAGGGCTCAGGTTAGTTAACATTCTACCTATCCAAATGCCCTCTTCCTCTAACAGCTCATTTTGGAGGCATGGTCATAATTTTTCAAACGCGTAACGCATGGACTAAATGAGAGCTTTCATAGAGTTTAACTCTATAGCATGAGTCAGAATACGAAAGAAGTGTAACCCTTCCTAATTCCCTATTGCCTCCTGCTTATAAAGTGTGGTACATAACACACCCTTAAACAAGACTCTAATAGACACAGCTTCATAGACTCTCAAGGACACTTGAACTTTGTGCTTTGATACCAAGTTTGTTAAGCCTGGGAAGGGTACCCTAGACGTGTCCGACACTCAGAGACTATTTCTAGTCCCAAAGTGAACCACTTGGCCTCATCACATTCATTCAATCAACAATTATCATATCATCGGAATACTAAAGATAAAAAAGGTGGATAATCTAAATCAAAGGTAATCAAAACAAATTAATAGAACTAGTATGAAAGAAATTAGTCAGAAAATATCCAAGTCATCAATCCCAATTCTCCTCTATGAAGCCTCTATCTAAGCTGTCTAGATGGTGCCATGACAGAGCCATGGCTACCTCAAAACAAAATGAACAAGTTTAAAAGTTTGACTCTAAAGCTAGATGAAAGAGTATGCATCCCCCGAACTCGAGGAGGACTCACCAATCAACTAGAATAAGAGGAAGATCCTTAACAAAACACCTGTTAATAATCTCTAGTACTTGTCTCTGTATCATGAAATGAAGCAGGGCCAAATAGACGTCAGTACATGGAATCTACGAGTATGTAAAATAGATGAGTTAAACAAATATAGGTAGAATAACAATAACTTGAAAATGCTAAATCAAGATGTCAAATGTCTATCTAAAGTAAGAATAAAGAGTAAACAATGACTAATCAATACTATCCAAATCAATCTGATCCAATCAAGTCAAAGTACTATCAATATGGAACATATCTAGGAATTTCTCTTATCTGGCAATAATTATTTATGAGCTAGTGATTGTATAATAATCTCATTGATATTGCCACAATCATTCGGTACTTGCCAGTGTAATGAAAGAATCGATCCATAATGGATCCAATCAACTAAGTCCCCTATTGTTTTAGGAACCTATCAAGAGGAGCACCCGACTTAACAGTTTCACCCCTCTCTAACATTTGGCAATGTAGTTATTGAGTTTGAGTTGGACTTAGTCTTACTCAATTCGATGGTCGATACTCTTCCCAAGACTCAGTGCTCATCAGACAATCATTCTCAATCAACTAGTCTCATTACACATTTGTCAACTCAAATCATCACATCAACTATTGACTCTTTGGTTACATTCTTTTACGGTTCAGCTCTTCTCTCATAGAGACTCTATCATGCATCATTCTGACTCATAACCTTTAGGAAAACAAAAGTAGAGTTAAAGCATTTAGGGACTCCATAAACTCTTTAGGCTCAACTTATACTTTTACATGCTCATTTAAATGAAATATGTAAAAAAAAAATTATAAGAATTCATGGTAGGGTCTATGTAGAAAAGCAAAATCATCTATTTCAAGTGTTTAATTCATAAAAGTTGTAATTCATGTAAGATTATGTAGAAATATATTAGAATGTAAGAAAACCTTCAAGAAACATTCATGATAGACTCAACTTACTTACAATTCCATCAATTTCGATTAAGGGGCACATGAAAGAATATAATCTATGTTATTGTTAGCCTTACATACTTGATAGTTTTGAATCTTGAACTAGTTTAGACAACTCAGGGTTATCTTCAAACCCTAGCCTTTTTCTCCCTTGGAATCTTAGTCTAAGTTGAAGAGAGTGTTCTAGCGTAAAAAAGTTTAACTGACATATTTAGGGCTTTATTTAGATGTAAAAATATAAGATTTAGGCTTTGAAAGAGTTGAAAAAGACCAAAACAACCTCTATTAAAAAGTTGTCAAAAGTCATCTACGAGCCTATCTACGGCTGTAGAAACATCCACAGTCCATATGGACTCTTCCATAAACTTTTGGACTGATTTTGGGGCCTCTGGATCAATTCCTCGAGTCCAATCTATGGTCCGTAGAAGTTTCTACGACCCGTATATTGGTTCGTAAAGTCTGGGATCAAAAATATAATTTTTCAAGAATTTTTTCACGAGTTAGTAGATGGGTCATATTCTTTTTTCCACAGCCCGTATTAGATTTCATATAACAATTCTGCATCTGGTAGTCTCAAGTAAAACAACCATAACTTTTGAATCCAAACTCCAAATGAGGCGCAATCAATTGCATTGGAAAGATAATTCAAAGGCCATTCATTTGGTATTTCATGCTCCACCTAATTCTTTTTGTGCTAAGAGTTATGATCATTGAAAGTTTACTCTTGCATAATGTAACACTAGAAACTCAATTTATAGGAAGGTTTTGAACTCGACTAAGTCCTAGAGGTCTCTTATGACCCTAATACACTTCCCAAGTATAAGAATGAGGCTTGAAACATAGGTACATATGAGGATAGAGTTACGGGGTGTCATAAAATATTTTTCTTGTTAATTCCAAAAAAAATGGTCATATTCATGTATATTTGAGAGAAGTTTGTTAGATAGTTTCTTGATGTCCATTAAGCATTAAGTTCAGTAAGAACTTCCCCACTCTATTAGTTTTTTTTTAATATTTAGTGGTTATTCTTTGTAAATAAAATTATTAATGTGATCGTATAAAATAAGATAAATAATGGGTTGAACTTTTGTTTGTTATATTACTTAATATTCTATGGTATGTAATGTATGCTATTGATGGTGTTTTAATTGGCATATTATGTGATAAGAAACTTGAAATTATAGGTCAATGCTAATATTTATTGTAAGATATAAATTTAGATAAACATATTTGCGTATATAGATGGTGTAGTTGTTAATTTTTTGTTTTCTTTTTGATAAGTTTGACTAAACATATGATTTTCAAGTTAAAATCATATTTTTTATCATATGCAATAACATAGGTGATTTATCTGATATATTATATGATTAAAAGTTGAAATCATATTTCATATATTGTGCAATAGATTGAGGAATAGTTATTGTTAGAACCCGCATTTCGTGCATTAGAACAATTACGAAAGTTTGAAACCAAAGTGGTATTTTGAAAGGTTTGCGACCAAAGTGTCATTATTGAAAAATTTGAGACCAAAGTGGCATTATTGAAAAGTTTGGGGCCAAAGTGGAATTTTTGAAAGATGATTCTTGAAGATTAAGTGGGGTTCACTTGATTGGTGTTGAGTTTCAATTGGACCAAGTGTGGTACACTTGGCAAGTCTTGTATATATGTATTTATATATATATGGGATAATTCTTTCATTTCCCATACTTAGCCAAATCACAAGAAAACTTGAAGAACCAAGAAAACACACACGGCCTCTCCTTGGGAATTTTGAAATTCCCTTTTCTTCACTCAACAATTATTTTATTGATATTAACCTACTATTTTGAGTCTCCCAAGAAGCTTGAAGGTGTTGTTGGAGCAAGAAAAATATTTATTCTTCACTTTTGGAAACCCTATGTTAGAGCCCGTGT
The DNA here is from genome assembly GCA_000787875.1 of Solanum virginianum. Classification (NCBI taxonomy): domain Eukaryota; kingdom Viridiplantae; phylum Streptophyta; class Magnoliopsida; order Solanales; family Solanaceae; genus Solanum; species Solanum virginianum. The sequence goes on along the minus strand of DF367480.1, from coordinate 4,739 downwards.
TTTTGTGCGTTGAAATCGTTATGAAACTTTGGGACCAAAGTGGAATTATTGGAAGTTTTGGGACTAAAGTGGAATTATAGGAAATCTTAGGACTAAAGTGATATTATTGAAAGTTTGGGGACCCAAGTGGAGTTTTTAAAACTTGGAGTCTTGAAGCTTCTTGTGGGACCCACTTAAAATTTGTTGAGTTCCAATTGGTACAAGTGTTGGATTCTTATTAGACCAAGTGGGGCCTACTTGACAAGGTGTTGGCTTCCTATTGGTTCAAATGTGTAAGTGGACCAAGGCCTTTGTCTATATATATGTATGTTGGCCTTGTCTTGAATTCATTTTCAAGACTAGAAAACTCTTAGAAAAAAAAGAGGAAGAAAAAAAAGAAGCAAGTTGTAGAGAAACTTGAAGAACTTGGAAATTCAAAATTTATTTTTTTCTTCACTCCAAAATTATTTTGATGGTATAAACCTACTATATTAAGGCTCCTAAGTTGCTTGAAAGTGTTGGTGGAGCAAAAAGAATATGTATTCTTCAACTTTGACAATTTTAGCTCAAGCATAAAGTTGGAAGGAAAAGGTATGATTTAATTTTATTTTATGTGATTATGAAGGTTGTATGTATGTTGTAGTATGTGAAAATGAAAGAAATTCTTGAAATATAGCATGTGGAGAATGGGTTGTAAATATTGAAGTTGGGCCGAATCAGTACATGTGTGTATACATGGTGTTATCTTGTATTGGAACCATAAATTTATGTTTATTTAGCATGGATATGATCTTTGTGGTGTGAAGGAAGTATTGGAAATTATCTATATGTATACATAGTGTGTTGAGGCCGAATTGAAGTATATATGTTATGTTGTGTGGTGTGTTGGAATATTGATTTGATGTTTAGTTAGTGTGTTATGATCTTGTTAGAATAAAGAAAAGTATTGGAAATCTATTTACATGTTTATATGGAATATTGGGGCCGAATTGGTACATGTATGTATATAGAGTTATGTTGTGTTGAAATGATGAATTGATGCTTGGTTGGTATAATATGGTTATTGTAGTGTGAAGGAATGGATGAAAGTGATCTAAATGTGTATGTGAGTGGGCTGTCCAGTTTTGTAAGTATGAATAAATGAGGATATTTGGTGTTATTGTTGCTATAATGGCATTGGAAATGATTGTTGATGTTATTGGGTTGTTGTTGTTGTTGATGCTGATTGATTTGAGCCGAGTTGGAATCTCGGGGTAGCTTTATTTTAAGGGGAGATGCTGCCAAATTTTCAGTAGGATTAAGAGTAAATTTGGAATTTAGCGCCAAGAAGTTTTTATCTAATTGTTTGGTATGATTATGGATTATA